>JACBWW010000015.1:15605971-15722044 GCA_020086605.1 Lanius collurio
AATACAAGAGTGAAAAGGGATATAATGGGAGTGTCCAGTATCACTAATTGCATGGAGAGGAGGGGTAGTAATCAACTTTTCATCATGTCTTGCAGCCCAAGAACTAGGGGTCATTGAATGATCCAAAGAAGGTGGTTCTTCACAAGCATCCACTTCCTAAAGGACTGAAGTGCATGGATTTCAAGAGTCCCAGAGACGGTAGACAAGTCCTTGGGAAATAACGCCACTGAGGGCTGCTAAACAAACCACAACCACTTCAAGAACTCCCAAGTGGTAAATAGCTGGAGGCAGGGAGCATACCAAGAAGCAGTTATCACACAGGTCTGTCGTGCTGCTACTGTTCCCTGGGTACCTCTTTATGCCCATTCTCAGAGCCACAATGGTGAGTGGGACTTTCTGAGCCAGCACAGCCTGATTTTACTTGACAAGCCCAGCACAATAGCAATACTAGAAATGACATCTGCACTGCAGTGTAAGAAATAGTTTTGAAAATCCTTTTTGGTTTTAGATCGCTTTAGTTATCTCTGCTTTATTAGCTAAATCTTGCTCAAGATCTGAATAAAAACTTGTTGGAATTTGGACTGACTGAAGTGTATCTTCTGCATTAAGATCCAAAGGAGAGCAAGGTTCAGAACCAGATTATACTCAATTAGGGCTTGTGCTGTGGTTTTACACCCAATATACTTTACTGAATCAGATCCAGCTGGGCTTGGTGTACATTTAATTTTATCTCAGTGGCGTGCATTTATTATAATCTCACATACCTCACTCTGATTAAGCGTGAACGGATGTATTTTTTCCTTAAAATGGAATTGTAAAATGTCTTGTCGATCTGTTGAAAAAAGAAAAATATAAGATAGCAACAAAAAGGAGGGAAATGGACACATTGGTGGAAGGAGCATTCAGAAAACAGCATTCAGTTACAAACTCACAGCTTACAGAGCCAAGAAAAATAACACAGCCCAGCCTCTAGATAACATTTGTCACAGACCTTTTCTAACCATTTCCCATTTGGCCTAGGGTACATCTTTAAAAAGCAAGCTTGATTTTCTAAATGTCCTATGGCTACATCAGTGTGCCACTGCAGTGCTGTCTCATCTACTCCGAGGCATAATGAGAAATGCACAAACATCCTTGGAATACACTGCTGCAGTCTTCCAAAGCACACCTTCCTAAAGACTGCCCACAGAATGGATACAGCATGCTGTGCTCTGCAGTGCAGTCTTGCAGGGATTCTTTCTGACACAGTATTTACCCTTGGTCTTATAGAAATTGTTAGCAAAGCCACCAGTAATTTCAAATTATTATTCAGTTATCATGTTCCCCTATCACCCCTGTGATTTTCCACAATCATCAAGCAATTCTCATCAGAAATTGGAAATCTAGGACTACTAAGGAATCGATCCCCAAATAACATCTTTACTGGTTCCTCTTTAGCTGCATCCTGTCAAGATGTCATCTCAAGATTGCGTGATTGGCCTGAGACAGCACAGTGTGATATAATATGGCATGAAATTCTGCCAGGAATAGCTCAGGATCACTGAAGGATTGAGAAATGGCAGAGTCACTAGTGAGTTATGCAGCAACTCCTCTTACCAACAAGACACAGTAAATTGAACATATCCTGTAATCATCAAATGCATTACAGGAAAAACTGCATAGAAATGCTTAGAATTACAACATCGTGTAAGTTGTCCTTTTTTGTTTGTTTTTAGCCCTTAAAGACAGTCTGTTTTAGCCAAGATGTTCTATCTTCCAAAGAGAGAAAAAAATAATGGTTCTCAAACTATTAGCATGTTAAAATCTTTCAGACATGGAAACAAGCACATAAGCATGAAATCTGGGGGTGATTCCTCGCAAGTAACACAACCCACCCCTTTTTTCAGCCTTGGCTGTTCTGAGATGAAGTTTCATGACATTACACAGGGATATTGAAGCAGAATAATTTCTAGATGAAAACTGCATGATTTATTATTATTTTAAAGTGATTTTAAGCTTACATTAGTAAGGAAAAAAATAAACATATTTAATCATCATGCATTGAGCTGATGTTTTACCTTGCTCTTACTGGCAAGTAATCTGCAATTAGTTTGGCATTTGGAACAGAAAAAAATTTTATGGAAAAAGACATCTCAACTGCAACAATCTACTGTTGACATGCAGAATGCATTTTATCCTCTCACTTTGCACATTGCCAGCTGTTACCACTGCATTTTATGATGCAACCAGTTAAAAAAAGTTTTATTTCCTATAACTCTGCATCCTGTTCCACCACAACATCCCCTGGTTATTGGAAGTAGTTGCTTGTAGACAAAAAAGGATTTGTTTCGCTTTGCCTTTTTTTAGTGATAGCATTTGCTATCATTTCTGTCACAGTCTTAACTGTTTCACCAGTGATTGTGTAAGCAGAAGCATGTGGCTAAGCAGCACTGCCAGCTTTGTGGCATGCAGTGGCATGTGCTATCTTCAGTTGCATTGTCTCTGAGAACTTTTGAGACCTTTGGGACGGGGACTTCTTTGCAGAGTGCTTTGCAATCGAAAGAGAGCCTTGAGCTGAGCTGAGGTACACCTCAAGCTGCTGCATTGCTAACAATTAAAGCAAAAGCAGACTGATTTTCAGCCTGGGACTGAAAAGGTAAGGAATTCACAATCCCTTGCAAGAGAGGGTTGGGTCCATTTGACATTCCCAACTCCTTTATCTCCTCCTGACAGTTTTGTTTTCAAGATACCTTGTTGTCTCAGATGTCAAGTGTTTTTGGTAACCTTTCCACCTGCATCTCAGCAGTAGGTACACTGATCCTTACTTCTATCACCCATTCTCCTGTGTATCTTTGTTACAGCCTAAGCAGCTCGTGTGATTGTGGTTTTCGTACTCCCAACATGTTCAGCTTTCTCCTCTTCTCATCAGCCAGGACCACTTCCAAGATGTTCCATACAGTCTGATCAGGAACACCATGTGCTGCAGCAGAGACAAAGACTTCCAGTGGTGTCTCACAAAACACAGCTACATGCAGTGCTTCTTACAAAAAGAATCTATGGAGTCCAAATGAAACTGAACTATCAGTAACAGACACTGTTTTCAGAACATTCAATCTAGAAGGCATGTTAGTTATATTCATGGGGAGATCAGGAATCATATGATTTAAAATTATACCTAATTTGTGTTACTTCCATTCTCTTTCACACTTTCATATCTGAATGAGGAAGTAGACACTTTTCCCATTACATACTGTCACTAACTTTCCCACCCTTAAGAGTTGCCTTAGCACTACATCACCCACAGACAAAAAAATAACTGAAGGGTGGCTTTGTTTTCAGTGAACCTTGCAGGGCCTTTAAAACATTTGAATGTGAGCTAACATTTTTTACTTTTGTAATCTACTGTGTCTTACCATGAAAGAAAGGCTAGACAAACCTCTGTACAAATCTCTGTGGCCCACTACTCACCTGCTGATTAATACATTTGGCAAATATGACCCAAATCTCTTCTTTCCTTCAACTATGATTGTGGTAACCTGAACAATTAAGAGTAATCTTTATATTCATACAGAGTTTATATGAGAGGAGAGTATGTAGGAAGATGCCTTCAGATAATAACTTTCAGAGATTAATGTTCTGCCTTATATTTTTACTGTTCATCTTTTGGTGAAGCCTTTAACACACCAAACAGAAAACATTTCTCTTGAGCTTGCTTATAGCTTTCTTTTCAGCTTGAGTCACAACCCTGGCAGGAAAAGCAACTAGAACTTTGTGACCTGGTCCTGCTTGGGAGAAGCATTTACACTCATGTTTTGCTTTGATTACAGCCACTCAAAAGTGACACTGTCATGACCAGATCCCTTAAATTCGCCACCATTGAAGTGCATCTCACTGTTTTTCCTGGTGCTTGTCTAGCAACAGCTCAACTGTGACAGCTGTTGCTTCAGGCAAGGTCTATGAGCATTCTGAACCAAGTGCCAAGTCCTGCCCCTTTCAAGTGAGAAGCATTTTCCTGACAGCCTTTATTTTAGCATTTTTCCAAATGAGATTTTTCTTCAGCTAATGTTTGCTGCCTAGCTTGGCTTAATGACATCTGGTATTTCCTCAGTTTATTCTCATATTTTCTATAATTTTTACTGAACTTCTCTCCATGCAGAACAATTTTCTTAGACAAACTGGACTTTGTGCCTGAGTGCTGGTCCATCCAATACAGTAACTAATAGTGACCAGCACAAAAGATGCAATAAGAGGGCAAAACCTGTACAAACCCAGACAAAAAGGAAATTCTTCCTTGTTCCTTGTCGCCAGAAGTTGTTTTATACTTTGATGAACAAGACTTCTTTTCCTATTCTGTCTCAAATAACTTCAGATCTCATCATCATACTCCTTTTCTTGTGTGGCACCATGCCCAACCCTCTAAGGCCCGTGAGCAACCTACTGAAATCTTTGTGATTTCAGAATCACACAATATGTCCCTCCTCCCTGGGACCCAAAAAACACCCAAGCTATGGAAATAAGTCACAACAAGGATCCCATCACTCCAGTGTAGTATTAAACTGATGTGAGCTGGGCTTGCCTAAGTGTGTGGCTGTGTCTGGAAGTGACCCAGCAAGGCCAGCTGTGTCAAGCCCTCACTTTCCTCCACCACATACTGCTCTGCCATCACCCACTGGGTCACAAGGCTTACCAAAAAGTTATCTTAAATCTAGTTTGACAGAACTCCCCTCTGAAACACTTGCTGAACACATTGAGTTACTTACATGGGATGTTCAAAATCATTCAGTAGGCTTGGGAGTACAAAAGGATTGCTTTTTTGCCTGCTGCCTAATGTTGTTTAGTCCTTCAACAGCAATCCTCATTCTGCATTCTTCCTCTTACATCACTAACTACTTAGCATGTAAAGCCTATTAATTAGTGATTTTTAAAGTTTTTTGACCATAAATATTAACTGTAACATATCACTTGATTCAGTGACTCTCCCCAATTTACAGCTCAACATGCTGAGACCCTCAGAGCTGACCATAATACAAATCCAGTAGCTGCTCCTGTGAGAACCTGACATTTTTACTGCCGATTTCAACTAAAGGATTGAGAGAGGACACAGGGAGAAAGACTGACAGGGACAGCAAAACAAAGAATGTGGCACTGTCCCAAACCGGGATGTGGACATCACACTCTCCTTGGAAACAAACATTCCAATGACTACAACAGCCCTACAGCCACAGTCCTTGCCTGAGGTGAAGAAAATGGACCTGAATGAGAGCAAGTGCAATGGTCTCCATGCCTCCAGCAAACCAAAGGATCAGAAACCTTCCCATCAGAAACCACACACACACACACAAAGACAGCACACATCCCAGCGGGCAAGAGCTGTGTGATCCCAAACATCTGCAAATGGCATTACAAACTCCTCATGTGGTTTAAGCTGCTAAAGGACTGCTAAAGCTGAGGGGTGAGTAAGCACTGCCTGACTGCACTGAAATAAGGAGCTCAGCTCAATGGTTCCCGCAGGCAACAGCTGCAGAAGAGGAATAATTGTCCTAGTACAGTAGTTCCTAAAAAGATTGGTCTTTCGGATAAAAGAAATTAAGAGCACTAATACATGGGATAACGTCAGGATTTAAAGTACCATGCTTATGCTTGGTGCAACCAATTTCAAAGGCATGTAATGACATGAGTGTTTCATTATAGTTATGTGTATTAGTGACAGCTGGAATTAAGGTCACCTAAGTATTCCCATTCCTACTCCCTGCTTTCAATTATCCATAATTAGCTTCCTAAAACTTTCACACTGCTATTAAAATTTTGTCTGCTTAGTGGGGGGATTTTCCAACTTTTGGAGAGAAAATAAAGTTTGGCGAGAAAAGCATCTACACCAATATCCAGAGAAGGGCTTTGCAGTTGGGGTTTTTCTTCTCGCCAAAACAGCACCCTTTCCCCAGGAAAATGACTATGTGCCGTCTGGATTTTTTTAAAAACTGCATAGAGGTAAGGAGCTGAAATACAAGAGCAAATACCTCTTAGGAAAATAAAAGTTTTATGAAATCTAAGGCAGAATGTTGGTGATGTATTCAAGTTTACAAGTGCCCAAATACCACCAACCGCACAACTTCAGTACTGAAGTTGGATTCTCCCTTTGGACCACACCACAATCTAAGCAGCCACTCTCTTGACCAGCCAGATTCTGATCACCAGTTTGCATCTTGAATCACTTCATTGATATAATTACTTGCAAACAATGCAGTAATTCTGGATTGTGAGTCTATAATTAAGATAAGGTTCTACCCTTAATCACACACTATCGATAGCTGTGCTTTGCTTCATTTTGAATTCCTTTTTCCAGTTCAGGTTCACATCCAGTCTCCTTTTGCACATTTCAAAGCTTTTCATGACGCACACTGGATCAGAATTATTTTTTTATTGGGGGTGAAGTGTCTTATGATTTTTTCTGGATTTGTACATGCATATTACAATTTCTGCTTTGATGAACCAAGAAAAAAAATGAAAAAGGAAAATCAACTTGCATGCCTATTACTTGAGAAAATTGTATTGCATTAGTAAGTCAAAGAATCAAATAAGTTGAAGGATCACTGAATTTATATGGGAAAAAGTTGGATATTAGGCACATTTTGGATAACTAACAATTTCATCCTGAAAATTCATGCAGTTTGGGTAAAGCTCACTGAAAGTCTGAGCTCTTAGAGGTGATGAAAAGCACTAAGCCACAGCTTCATATGCTACACTGCATCAACTCACATTAGCATTTAAAAGTGCTTCATATTTTCTTCAATACTGTGACCTATGGAAACAGGAAAAACTGGAAACAAAATTAAAAAGCAAGAAAGCATCCCAGTTTTCCAATCATTGCAGTATATACCTATGCCAGTGGTCATTTTCTTCTATCAGTTTCAATAGGAACTTCTAAAAACAGCATCACAAGTGAGATGCAGGTGTTTTCTGTGAGTTATTTCCTCTCTGAGTACCGCATTTCACCTATCTCTTTAGGGCCACACCTGTATATATACATACTGACAGTAAAGTGTGCTGTCAACCTCTAATTCCAGAGCTAAATAAACAAGTTGCCAGGCTGTCATCTTGGCCCCTGATCCATTGCTGTTTCACTCTTGACTGAATTACCATGGAAAATCCTTTCTGCTTTGTTTCTAGCCCCAGCCACCCATAGAGGGCACCCCGATTGTACCACGCCAGTCCAAGAACAATGCTTCCTGTTTGTGAGAATCATTCCCTTAAAATTAAGCTTATAAAGCAGAAGTTATCAAATGCCCAAAATTTATTTCAATATTTTTGTTCTCAAAATATTCCTTAAATAACTTTTTTTTTACATAGATAAAATATTTTTCCCCATTTTACAATGTTGCTTTTCAAAATAAGAAAAAAATGAGACCATTATTTTAAAAGTCTCTAAAAAGCCAAATTTAAAAAGCTTAATTATTCTGGATTTTTTACTATAGATGCATTTGTAAATACAATTGCCTTTAGTGATGAACAAGAAAATCTTTCAATAAAAGTTCTGCTCTTTTCACCTCATATTGGTACAATGTAGGTACCTCAGGAAGCACATATAAAGCTTGAGTTAATAGAGGCTTAGGTTTTAGATTTTGAGATCCTTATCTGTAAACACTAGCAAATCTCTTTTGAAATTTATTAGAGCCAGAACATTCTTACTCAGTTTGGTCTGAGTGCTGCTCTGAAAAGCCCTTGGAAAGATCTGGGTGCTGCAGATATCATAATTTCTGGTTTGGCCAATTTCTATTACATATTCTTTTGTTTCCGGGGCTAAGAGGAGAAAATAACTGGGGCTTCTGCACATACAGCAAATGAAGCTACACGATACTCGTAGATACCTGTACTTTTCCATTTGCTGTAAAAATGAAAATCATGTTAGACTCCCTTGAACTTCAGCATACTCCCTTTTCTTGGGGCATGTTTAGTTATCATCTCTAAAATGATCCTCACAGTCTGGTCTCCCAGAACAAATATTCTTTAGGAGGGTTTCAAAAACCTGCTGCTTTGGGGATCTGCTCCTACTGAATTAACCTCCCAACCCAAGGACCATAAGGCACTGATGGAGCAAGCCACAGACTCTGAGCTTTATCTAAACACCCACATGGAAGGTGTGACAAACACACCTCATGCAGTTTCACCAGGCTTTGCAGCTATCTGGCTCTGAAGGGATTTGTATTTCACCACCCTCTCTCTCCCAAATACACACACACTTCTGCTCCCCAGGAAGACTTGAGTCATGTGTGACCCTAAAAGGCCAAGTGCCATAAAACAGCAGCCTCATCTGCTCACTCATTGGTGTTCTTGGTGTTTTCAGGGAGGCTTCCTTGGAGCTCAGCTCAGATGGAATTCCTAATCAGAACTTTGACTGACCCTTTGGCCCTGCAGATGTGACAGTAAACTGCTCACAATTTATAGGATACAAGACACTTCTTGATATTGGGATGATGCAAGCTTATCCCTGGGTATAAAGCAGAGAACCTTTAAGTTACAAGCATCTTGTTGAAGGCTAACATTTCCACCAAACATGCCTATCAGGTGTTAAAGCTGGGGGGAGAGGGAAGGAGGTTGCTTCTCTGTTTCTTCTCCACACCATTCATAGTGAGAGAATTGTCTTAATAACCTCTAAAATCATAACTTCCCAAGGGAGAAAACTGCTTCCTTCCTCAACAGTTCCAGTGCAGGGATTCAGCAGTGAGCGCTTCAACCTACTGAGAACAGGCACCATTATCAGAACGGTTCTGTAGTGTTTTCCTGTGCAATCTCAAGTGCCTCTGCAATACCCAGTGGAGACATTAAATTCAACTCACACTAATTCAGCTCTATCAAACAGGGCAAACTTCAAGAGCTATTTCATTAAAAACTTTCCCCCAACATCTGTACTTAAGGACATTTTTAAAGATTCTCTTGTCACTTGAAGTCACTGAAGCAAGCTGTCTCTTTCTAAAAGAGATGTCCTGAGACATAACACTGAGTACTGAGGCATTCCATTAATGCCAGAGAAATATTTGGATAGGCAGTAGTTTCTCAGGGGAAGTATCCAGGTGTTTTAATATCATCTCCAACCACTCTGCCCAGATCCAGCAAGTTAGTTTTGTGCTGGTTTCAGATGGTGGAAGGACAGGGGATAAGCCCAGGTATCTTCTGGATTATGAGACAATGGTGAAAACCATGTCAGTCCATTCCATGGCTCAAGGCACTCCAGGAGGGAAAACAAACCCCTCAACTCTCCCTCAGTCACCTAAGCAGCCAAGGAGAGAGCCATGCTACACTCAAGCCTGAGGAACATCCATCCACCCAGTTCACAGCCTGGCTTACCAGCACATGGGAGCAGGAATGAGTAGGGAATAACAGACAGGACACAGCCCCAGAAGCTGGGAAGCAGTGTCCAACACAAGGTTCCACAGAGACACATGGACTAGGACAGGGAGAAGCAGCCTGACAGCAGAGCTGGGAACGGCTCTGGCCAGGGAAAGAGACAGAGAGATACAAGGTGCCTCAGAAAGGAAAAGGGTTGCATAGGCTCTCCTCGAAGAGGGGAAAGCCCACAACTTCTAGGAGGAAGTATTAGGTTATTGTAGTGGCTAAAAAGAGCTAACAGGTCCATTTACAAACCTCTGGTGGGCAGAGCAAAGGCTGGTGTCTGTTTCTATTGAGCAACCAGCCATGTACTAAAGGAGTCACCTGCTGTGGCTGTTTGATATCCACCTCTGTCTCACAGCTAGAAACTTGCCATCCTTCAGCTGAGACAGTTTCCACAGAGAGTGAGATACTCTTTCAAGGTCTCCAGACTGCATATTTCTTTCCCTTGGGGATGTGTCTTTCTACACAAGGCACAACACCCCTCCACCCTTCTTCCTGCACACAGGACAGTTACTGCAGCTGCCCAGAATAGGCAACTGGGATCATCCCAGTCACCCAAGTCTATCTCATTGTCCCAGCTGCCTCCACTCTTTGGCATGCCAGAGAGGCTGAAGAAGCAAAGCATAAAGCAGGCCCTTGGAAATCTCCCCCAGGATGCTGTTAGTAAGAGGGTAGTTAGGGTCTCCAAGGCATTCTTGGGAAATCCAAAAGAATTAATGCATTTCATGGGAGAAGAAAAAGAAAAAGAAATTGAAGTCTGGTGTTGGAGTTGGAGTGGAGAAAACAATGGGTAAAAGTTGTACAGATGAGCCACACAATAAGTGAACCCACTATAAAATAGAGGCTTCTTGGAGAAGGAGCCATAAGACTGTGACTGTGCTCTTTTTATCCAGTTTAAGAGGGGACAGTCTGGCACAGAGCATTTTAGCTTGGCAAGGGAAGAGGGACTGGTCCAACTAGAAAAACAAGGAGGCTCTGGTGAACTGGAATCTCTCTTTCCCTAGTGGCATTCAGTCAAGTCTGATTTTTCAAGAGAGCACAAAGGGAACACTCACAGACGCTCACAGGAAGCAAGTCAAGGAGCGAAGACCTTTCATCATCTGTTCCTCAGTCCCCCCAGCTCCACCCCAAAAGACATTTTCCAGACTTTCCAGTCAGCCCTGAGATGTTGACTGGCGCACCAGCTTCATCAGCTCTCTGGCATGATCTGGCTGCATTCCCTCCCACCTTCAATGAGATAAGAGTCAGGAATGTTGTTCACACAATGGGTGTTACTATTCAAATCTGAAAACCAAAGCAAACATTGGGCATTTGCTGCAGGTCCCAAGGAAGTCACGATATGACTTCCATATGGTAGCAAAAACATTTTTCCTGGTGAAACACCAGCTCTGAAAAGAGCTCTTTTCCTGGGTCTTTCTGGGGACAAATGAAGGAGGGCTTCATCAGGAAGGAGTCAGAGAAGGGAACACTTGGCTGGGAGTTGCACTAACTCAGGTAATTTGAATGCTTCTGATTATCAGAGATGATTCACTTCTGTTCACTTTGCACCAAGTGTTGAGAAAGACATCGCATTTATCTGCATTGACTCACTGTTTCACAACATGAGCTTAAGGTATCGTTACTACTATGACAATGGGAAGGCTTGGATATCCAAACCCTAACACCAGCCAGGGAAAGACTGCAAAGGGTTTTGGTAAATCCAGACAAATTAGAAAATGTGATAAAGAACTCAACTCTCTCCTCTTCTATGAGAGAGTTGCTGTGAAGATGCTGAGAATAAAAATGCAGATGTTCTAAGACAGCTGTCTGTCAAGAGATCAAGAGGATATGTGTCTGGAAAGATTGCTTTGATTTTTATCATCACAAGATGAGTTTTGCTGTTATAAAATCAGACTTACAAGGAACACACTGTTTCATGACTGTATGGAGTTGCTTTCAATAAGGTTACGGACAATTCTCAATCTCATATATCCTTCTTAAATGGAACACCCAGAGCTAAAACCACAAAATGTCAAATTTATGGCAGGGACCATTTATATAAGCAAAGAATTCATAAAATGTGAGAGAGGAACATAGAATTTAACAGCTGAATCAAGTACAGCTCTTAAGAAAAGTTACTGGAATGAAGGACAGACAACACAGTTCTGTGTATATTTGTTATGGTGTTACTTATCAGGTACAATTAACATGCCCTGATATAATGGTTCCCACTGCTCAACCTGCACTGGTATTTACTATTACTACTGTCAGAACTGCTCAACACCCAGAGAGGAGATGGGGTTTCTAAAGCATTGGCTTCCATTCAAGCATCTAAATTGATAGCCATGTTCAGGGGAAATCTGACTGCATAGGACAATGTCTGAAAGAACTTCTCAGCTAAAATAAGTGTTTCCTTGCCAAAGGACGCACGTGTTTTTAAAAAAATGAAGGAGGAATGAAATTGGAGGATGGGATACAACTGTACTCAATGAAGTGTTATTCCTCAGATGCCTTCCCAGTCCTTGCCTGCCTTCCCCCTCAGCAATATACAATGTCATCTTGGTCAGAGAGAACATTCCCTCTCCAAGGTCCTATATCACTAGGTGAAAAGCCTGCAATTATTAGGTAATAGTAGTAAAGTGGTAGCACCTAAGCAAACACAGCTCGTGTAAGACTCTATATGTACAGATATGCACCAGAAGCACACCCTGGGAAATCTGGTATGGGTCCCAGTAGACAAAGAGGGCAGAAAGAAAACAGAGAAGAGGACAACTTGACTAAGATCACTGAGGCCCTCAGCAGTGGAGCTGTGAAGAGATGCTAGCACTGCCAAGTCCCTACACAGCACCCTACTTCTCCAGAGCAATGTCCAGCACAGCTCACATTTTGTGGTGGACAAGTGACATTGCCCTAAATTAAATGGTAGTGGCGAGCAAAGGATTGTCCTATTAACTGGGTATCTGTGCATGGCTGCCAAATAGGAGGTAAGAGATATGCATCAGATTCTGATGAATGAAACACAAAAAGATACAAGTACAATCACGTGCTTTTTCTTGTATAGAGATGAACTCTGTAATTAGCATCTCTGGGGTAGTGTCTCAAAGAGAAAACAAGAAGGGAAATTGCTATTTATTTCCATAGCTACTGTATGACTGAGAGCCACTCAACAGCCTCTGCTGTTTGTAGGAGGGTTTCCCAACAAAACATACCAAAGGGGCAGGAAAAGGGCTTGTGTGTTTTCTCAACACACAGTAACAGCCCAACAGGTAGAGTTCCCCACCCTGGAAAGGAGAGGGTGTAAAAGAATGATTTCCTTAGAGACAATGGGACATAAATCACAAAGCCAGGCTCAGGCCATGGAAAGAGAACACACACAAACGATGAGATTAGCTCAGCTGGTTAGAGCCTGCTGCTAAAAACACCAAGGTTGTGGGTTCAATCAATTCAGTATGGGCATTTCACTTAAGAGCTGGAGTTCATGGTCCTTGTGAGACCCTTTCAGCTGAGAATATTCTGTGATTCTATGATCAGTGATATAGGGGGATGCTGAGATTATTTTAAATATGTATTTCACCACTGCAGGCATAGAGAGAAGTGACAGGCTAGAAGATGCCGAGTGGCAAGTGCCTGCTCTGTCAGAAGTGATCATGCCTCTCATGTTATCCATTTCCCAGGGCTGCCCACCAGGGCACTGAAAGTACACCAGACCCTGTGGTCTCCGGGTGTGCTGTTCACATTAATGACTCTTGCATTATCACACAGTCCTTAAGGGAAAGGCACAATGGTCCAAACTTACCAGTCTCTCAACCCTCTCGCTCAGGTCTCTAAACCTTCCTGAGGACTGTCTGGAAAATTCATTATTGTACCGGATGTTGGTGATTTTTACGTTGGCACTGTAATAGAACAGCTTCTGATCTGTAAGGGAAAGAAGAGGAACAGGCAATACTCAAAGTACCAAGATGAATGAACTTTAGAGAAACACCTGGCACTGAATGGTATCCAGACATCTAAGGAGTGGATGAGCCTTCACTTGTATCCAACCCATTCAAATACAGCTTCCAAAAGCCAGGAGCCCAAGAGCAAGTACTCAGTTCAGTTAGGTGATCTAATCCAAGTTTCCCCAGCAGTTACATTTGTGGCCAACCAAGAGCACTTGGGGCTCACACAGGATCATAACCTGTACCTTGCTGCTCAGTTATCTTCCTTCCTGGCCTGTCCACTCAACACCAAGCTCTGGCAGGAAGCTGCTAGTGATTAGGGATAGGGAACAGAGAAACACCCCAGACAGACATGCAGAAGGCTCTGTTTGTCACGCATGTAAGGGAGACCAGACACTTGTGTGTCAACTTCATGACAGAGGTAGATAATGAGAAAAATGTGAAACGAGTGTAAGTAAATGAAAACCAACAGAAACCACAGCCCTAAATCAACCTACAGAGCAGGAAATGTTCCTAAGAGGTCTGCAAAAATGCTAATTGGGGAAGGAAAGAGTGCTCTAGAGAAGCCAATATTTTTTCCTCAAATAAGCTTTAGACAGACTGGTGAAAACTCCCAGCATCATCTGGCACAACAGGCACAGAGGAAATTCACTAAGCATAGGAATAGTGATACATTATGCAAAACTTACCATATGCCAGAAAATAAACTAGGAGACCAATGGTGATAGCTGCTGCCACTGCTGTTCCAATAACAATCACAGCAATTTTCCAAGGCTCGAGATGTCTTATTTTGATGGCTGACTGATGAATTCTGGGGGAAAATAAGAACAAAGGGAGATGAATAGAAGATCCTTTTCTATTTAAGGCCCCCATCTCCCCCCCCCCCCCAAAAAAAAATAAGCTAAAGTTTTCTCCCTCAACATTAGTTGATTCTTCCCAGCAATATTAATTGACTTCTCACCCAACACCCTTGAAAATGAAACCATGACTCAAGACTATTTTGAAATAGGTGTTGGGATGTGCTGGAAGTCAAAGAACACAGACAGGTTTGAGGGTTTGGGTATTATTAGGGCCAAATTAAATAGGAGTCCCACTAAGATTCTCATGTGACTCCTGACTAGAAATTTTTCAACAATAAAACTTATTTTTCAGCTAGGTAAACTTTCACACAGCAATGTATGCAGCTTTTAATTGGTTAAGCAAATCAGTTATCAGACACATTGGCACCTTTGCTCCCAAAACTGCTTTGTGCAGTAAAATTGGTAAAAAGCACCTCATGCTCTGTATAGTATATATCTATACATTATTCCAGTTGCTCAATCCATTTCAGCCTTCAAAACAGAGCTGGGCAAAAAAAAAAAAAAAAAAAAAGAAAGAGATTTCAGAGGGCCAGCCTGTGTTTCCTGTTTTACTCAGACTGAATCTAAACACAAAGGCAAGTACTGCTTTAAGCAGTATTTGCTGAAGTGATAGAATGACAGGGAAGGGCAAGGACATGTGAGTAGGAAGCCTCACCAGATGCTTCTCTCTGTTGTGCTCTTAATTATGTAGGTACTAATCCAAATTAACTCATGGAAAGCCAATGGACAGTCAGTGTTATAAACAAAAACTGCCTGAAAAAAAGTTGGTTACAGCAAGTTCTGTCTTTGTCCATAAACTCAGAGACTCCTTAAGAACCTTAAAGCCATTTTTCTATTACATTATCAGCCATTACAAAACACAGAAAAAGAAGCCACATTTTTTGGTTAAGAGTCCTTTACTCTGTTTCGGATACCTCACTCATGCAGACATGCACACCTGCAGGTTAAGGTACAGCCTACCCCAGGAAAACAGGCTGCAGGGATCCTCTCCCAAGGGTGTGAAGTGCCTCAGTGAGTTCCCACATACAAAGTAAACACACCTCGCTCACAGAACACACACCTCATGAGCCAGAAGTTTAAATACATTCAAATAAGTTGAAATAATTGCAAGTGACCCCTGCAGCTATGTGCAGGAAAGGGACAGCAAGCAACTGTGCACGGCTCATAAATACCAAAGCAGATCATGATATTTCATTCTAATTCCATTGCGATGCTTTACAATTACAATCTTATTACTTTGGCATGGAAAACAACTGACTCAGGCCAAATATCATGATATGTGATTGAATGAAAATGGGAGTAATAATTTGTCTCTTGGATCTGTTCTGACTTGTTCTGCATGTCCTATTTAGTGCTTCCTTCCCTCCTGCTATTCTGTATAACAGCCATTAACCTCTCATCAAGTTTGTGTCAAAACTCATTTGTGATTCCATAGCAAAAAAAAATCCCCAAAACCCCAAACAAACAAAAAACCCACCCACCCAACCAACTAACCAACCAACCAACCAACCAACCAACCAACCAACCAACCAACCAATTAACCAACAAGACCCTCAAAAAACAAAGATTGAAATTAAATAGTCCTGTTAACAGTTCAGAGATCAGCACCTCCAAAATTATTTCTGAGACTACTCCATGAAAACTGCCTTAAAACTTCAACTGCAGAAATGAAAAATATGCAAGTATAAATAGTCAGGACTCTACATCAATAAAAAGTATATTTCTAAGCTTTTAGGTGAAATCATAAAGTCAGTGGTGAGTTCAATTTTAATTTGTCATGTGCATTTGCTGTTTTATGGTTTGTAAGGGTTTTTTCCCTCACTCCAGGTAGCAGTCTTTTGCATGGCTTACATGCTTTGCAAATGTGTCTACTATATTTGAAATGAGACTGAGTTGCAAGAAAAGCCAACAAAACAAAAAAAAAAAAAAAATGCATGTAACTTAAGACAACCTACTCCTGTATTATTGTAGATACTCTCATTTAAAAAGCAGTTCTCTTGATTAGGCTGCACAGAAGGAAAATACTTGGAAGGTGTTTCAGCTATAATGATCCTGGCATAACCTCAAACCAAAATGCTGGGTTGGAGAAGCCCATCTGAAAGGCTGAATGCCACCTCTGCACCGCAGAAGGTGAGCTTGAAGAAATTACTGCCTGTCATATCAGTGAAGCAGCGGTTTCAGTCCAGAAGTAACATGGCTGGGACACAGTTAAATAGAGTACCATAAATGTGAAACCTTTTCAGCATTCTCTTGTATATAGCATAAACATTTTTTGTAACTCCTATTCTTTATTTCTTCTACTTCAAGTTCCATGTTATCATTACCAAACAGAAGCCCCAGTCCACAACAGTTACTCACATGTGTAATTCTACTCACACACGACTTTCACTTAATTCATGAAACCTGTTTGAGAACATCATTTCAAAGAGGTGCAGAGGGGTCTCAGCACCAGCTTCTAAACTGAATTTCCTCAAACAAGAAGCTGTTTGACAAATTCATCTTAGAAATTCACTTAATGGGGGGGGGGGGGTGCAGTTTGGGACTTGAACATCTTTTTTCTTGATTTATCTTAAACTTTCCCCTGCCTTTTATATAGAAATATGAAACAGCTGTTAAAGTTTATTCTCCAGTCCTAATTTCTTTTTAAAATGAAAGTAAGTTTTAAAAACAAAAGGCATTTTTGAGCTAAATATCCTTGGTTAGGCTGTAGCATCTGGATAGTCATCTTGAATAGACATACTGCAGACTAAGAGGATTTAAAATCCAGTTTTTCAAAGATATCTGTGAGACAAACCCACAAAGATCACTGAACTGATATTTTTTTTATTCCCATTAACTTTGAGCTTTATTGTTGGTTTGCTGTACTTTCTAGGGTTCATTCCTCAAAAATTAATTACTTTATCTGACATGTCCCGCTGTGTAAACTTGAAGGTACTTACAGAGATTCAGTTTACACAAGAGAAATAACTATGACAGAACTGAAACAACTGAGATCCATGTGATGATCTGTCAGAGCTTGAATACTCTGTAGAGAGCCAATAAAAGTTCAACACTGTGAATTTATTTTCTCAGACCAAGAGTCAAGCACTCTTTGCTAATTCCCTGGGAGCTGGGAGCTCGAAGCAAGGGAACAGGGACTGTAGCCTAGAAATGCACATTAAGATTAAAAACACTCCAGCTGGGAAGGTCAGTGAAGTCCTCCAGAGCAAAAGTGGAAATATTAAGCCTGAACCAAATACCTGAAGCTGAAAGCTGCCCACTGACCTCGAAGGGCTTTCTGACAAGGTCCCTTCTGCTTGCAGTTTAAGCGGCCCTTCCCTCTTCCCCAGAAACTCTGCTCTTTCCCAGGAAACCATGCCTGTGCACTAATGTCAAACGCACTGCAAACAAGGACTGGATGTCATCTCTTGGCAGAAAACTGCCAAGTCTCAGATTAAGATTTTTCCAATGAGGAAGAGGAGGGAAATACTTGCTGGCAAAGAGAAACAACAAAAACTGACAGAGAATTGTTTACACTGATGTAACAATTTTACTTTTTTGTTCTCTCTTGTTTCCTAATAATTCCCAACATTGTCTTGGCTTTTTCAACTGACATTCAGCTGACATTTTCCCAGAAATACTCCGAGACCTTTCCTTAAGAGTGGTACATGATTTGGAGCCCTGCATTCCATACTTGGCTTTCTTCACATCATACACAAAGAAGCCCTCCAGGAACCTTTTCCTCAACAAGAAGGAATTCACACCAATGAACACAGAGCCAGAGGGATGTCTTCCATTATGCATTTTAGAAAGCATAAAAAGGACACAGGTAATTATGTCTGACTTCAAGTAACAGAGAAGTATCAGAAGAAAAATGTTAGTCTCAAAGGAAAATTAAAAATATTGCCTAATATCCTAACCAGCCTTTTTAAGGGTGCTGTTTAATAAACAAATGATAAACATTGCATTAAATAAACCATACACACACTTGCCTAATTGCAGCCTGAAACTGTTAGTTTACAGAAGAAATTAGTGTGTTTGACCTACTGAAAATTAGATTCACTTCTTGCAAAGGAGCAGAATTGTAACTGCCATCTATGAGTCAAACTGTCTTCTTCAGAGCAAAAGCCTCAAAGGTGTTCCTCACCAGGGCTGGAATCACACTTGGACACCTGCAGAACACCTCCATTACCTGCAGTGAGCTCCGTATCAGAGACAGTGTCCAGCTAAGTCAGCAGGCACCAGGAAAGAGAGCACAGTCTCTGCTTTGGCATGCAGCCACTGACAGTGGCTGCCCAAGAAAGGTGCTGACAGGACAGAATGATGAAAATCCAAACCCAAAACAGTCACCTAGGGATGATCTCTTGCATGTTTTTGCATGTCCTTTGTTTTTAGTCCTTCCTATAAGAGAGGCATGCTTACATTGACAAAATTTCTCCACTGTTTTAGAATACATGTACTACCTCTCTCTTAAGGCTCTTTGAGAAAAAAAATCTATAAAATCACAATAGCAATAGTTGTAATATACAAATACAGAAATAGTAGGACAGTGATGTGTTTTAATTTGTTTACTGAAATATATCTGTTCACTGGTGTATGAAAATTATACTTACCATCCCTCCCAAGGAGTTCTGCAAGCCTGATGCGACAGACCAGCCCTTTTGCTGGTGTGCAGATGTGAGAGATTATGTCAACTCACAATCTGGCCCAAAGCATTCACTTTCTTCTGTAGTTTAAAAGCTTACATTTCTGGATAATAATACATATTTCTGTACTTTATACTTTATCTCTTGGTTTCAACTGGGATACAGCTAATTTTCTTCTTAGCTGGTACAGAGATGTGTTTTAGGCTTAGTGTGAGAATAATTTGGATTTAGTGATGATTTAGTTGTTGCTCAGTAGTGCTCACTGTCAGTTGAAGACTTTTCAGTTTTCCAGGCTCTGGCAGTGAGCAGGTGCAGAAGGAGATGAGATGGAGCATGGCCAGGACAGCTGACCTGAACTGGACAAGAGGGTTTTCCATACCAGAGAGCATCATGCTCAGTATATAAAAGGGGATAAATTGGCTGGAAGGGGCCATTCCCTGCTGGAGCATGGGCTGGGCATTGGTTAGTGGGTGGTGAGCAACTGTATTGTACAACAGTTGTCTTTCCTGGAGTACTTTCTTTTTGCTACCTCTCTATTTTATAATAATAATATTTTCAATTATTAAACTGCTCTTATCTCAGCCTATCGGTTTTTACCTTTTTTTCCCCTAAATATCCTCCCCATCCCACTGGGATGGGGGTGTGGTAGGTGTGGGGTGTGAGTGGCTACATGGTACTTAGCTGCTGTTTGAGGCTAAACCACAATATATAATAAACTGTTGCTGGGCTGGGTAGATAAACAGTGAAATGCTATAATCTAGCAATGTATTTTCACTGAACAGAGATGGACAAATTTTTTCATGGGAAAAATGTTACTGAAATTAGAGAAAGCAACTCAGACAAGTGGTTCAGCTGATACTGAAACCCCAGGCAATTCTTCAGTGGCAGAGAAATTGGATAATTCCCATGTTCAATTCTGTATAAAATCTGTCCCTCTGTTATCACCAAATCTGCCCACAGACCACATGAAGCTTTCAGATTGTCTTGTATCAGAAGCATGTCAAATTAGGCCATCCCAAGATTTATGTTAGCGTGGCTTCATTCAAAAGGAGGATCTGTATGTAATAAAACACATTAACATGGAACATGGAAGGAGTATGTAGTGGAAGCAGAAAATGCCTTGATTTTCAAAACTTATGCTGACCCAAAATGCCCAATCATAAGACTGCATGTGAAAAAATCAATTAAGTGAAACACTCCTGAAACACCCTCTTAAAAAAAGCAGCAGTGGCCAGAAAAGTTGTTGGGATTACACTGGGGCTTGCTCAGGTGGCAGGATTTTAAGGCTTAGGAGGAGGCCTTGTCTCATTCTGGTTTTCCTGTCTAAAATGGCCAGAAACTGAGTGAAGGCAGCAAGGAAACATAAATGGCACCAATTCCATATCAGTCAAATCAGGTGGAGTGTGTACCAGAAGCAAAAGTATTTCACTAGGGTTTCCTACCTTCAGCACCTACTCTGGGACAAACTGAGCAGAATAGGTTTCTCTTCAGCATCATGCAGGAACCACATCTGCCTCCTGCAATAATCAAGGTAAACTCCCACTAATGCCAGTGGCACATGAGTGTCCTTGCACCAGGGCTGGTATCCATTTCCTGCTACACCTCAGCAGTCTGTAATTTGCATTCATTTTGCCCACCTACTGCATGACAAATTGGTGCAAGTGGCACTGCATTTCCACCTGCATATTCACTTTTAGACTGCCATATGCAACACCAGATACTCTGTACCTCACCCTGCCAGGGCACGAGATCTTCACAAGGAAGCTACAGACAGGGTACTGCACCTGCTTCCCAGAGTGCAGGACACAGCACAACAGTGGGACAAGACCAGCAAGGCTGTCTGCTCCACCCAGTTTTCCTTAGCAGGTTTGCTTCCTGAAGGATTTTGCAGAGCACACGTTCCAACCTAGCTTGAAATGTTCTAAAAAGAGGCATCTTGGATTTGGATAAAGCTAATAGTGAAACTCTGCTCTTATAAGGGAGTAAGGTAGAGAAGGATAAGCTCAAACAGCAAAGCTTACAGCTCCACACTCAGATCCACATCCCTGCCCAGCAAAGAACTCTGGACATCTAACAGGTTACACGGGGGATTAGATCAAGACTAGGCATATCTCTTCCCACACATGTAATAATTTAACAATCCAACACAGATTTCCCCTACTGTACTTTAGATTTTATAATAATTTAAACAACCATTTAAACAATTAAATATTTTCCTAACTAGGAAGCAACCAAACTGTACTCAGATGTTATTTAACTACCCTCTAGCACACTGTCATTAAAATTATTTACACCACTGTTGATATCACCAAGTCATGGCAAGTAGATTTACATCTAACTAGAAAAAAAAAAAAGGCTTTTCAATTCTGTTAGGTAGAGAACTCTCACTTAGTTTTCCCTCTTTATCTAACATGCACAAACTGGGAATCACAACTGATGGGGATTTCTTTTTTACCTGACAGTTGGAGTAGCATACCTTTTAAGTTATGAATATAAAACAGGGCAGAAAATCTTTGGGTATTGAGCAGGATACCTCTAAGCAGTACAGAACACAAAGATGAACTTCATCTTCTCCTGGCAAAGTCAGGACTCTTGACTACAATGATATTATTCCCACAAAATGAGAAAAACACTTCAGTGGGGACAAAGAATAAGTTTTGTCCATACAGAAACAACGTTTCTATTTCAACATGCCCAGAAATTATTTAAAAGCCCCAATATTTTAAAATAGTGAGGATGGAAAAAATAAGCAGTATCTTGGAATCATCCACAGCCATTTCCCCAAAGCAACACAGAGACAAGATTAACGTTGTAATCTTTAACAATCACACACAAAAATTCAGCCATCCAGCCAAATCATTAGGGTGTTAAAAAATAATTTAATTTCTTTTGAATTTTGTTCCTGAGGTCATACTTTTAAGCTTCAAAAACTGCTGAGACAACAACCAAAAACAAACTCATGGGAGACTGAGCATTGCCCTATTGCCACGTGAATCCAGAACCCAGTGAGTTAAACAGAAAATTCCAAGAGGTTTCCTGTACATTTGTGACCCAAGCTCTGCTCTGACCCAAGAGATAACAGTAGAGTGTTGCAGCTGGAAGACTTATTTTTGTAAAAATACTCTGAACTTTCCAGCGTTGTCTTAAATATTGTTATGGTAAAACAAAACTAAGAATATCCAGCATCTCTGATTGCATGAAATACTTTCTAGTGCAAACCATCTACTCATTACTCCCTAGAAATCATGGCTTCTTCCTTAAAACACAGGGGTCAAAGCCAGAATGATGAACACCTATAGTGTTCCCCTTATGTAGTTGTGCTGCCATCACTTAATTTAATCAGGAGTTTTTGCAGGATTTGAGGGAAATATTATTGCAACTACACCTGACTAAACCCCATGTTTTCCAAAAATCATGTTATTAACGCTTGATTTTGGCACAAAAGAGCTTATTGGATTCTGCACTGCTGCAATAAAAGCCTGCTGCCAGCAGAATAAGATGATCAGAAGGAAGAAAAGGTAAGTGTCAACATGAGCCATCACATCATCTTTCTAAACAGACAGCAAATCATTGTGCTCCTGGCTGTGCTAGACAAGGATTTCCGTCAGCATTTCTCACCCCAGCCACGTTACTCTTTTCACCCAGACCACAACCTCCAAAACCTCCCTTTCAGCCTGTAATTTCCTGTTCAGCTTTCCCTCCATTTATTGTTCCTTTTCAGGCTACACATTTCAGACAGATCCATGATGTACCCCAAGTCTAAAAGGATGAAAAATGCACAGATAGAGCATTGAGAACCAAAGGCAAGAGGAAAAAGAAAGTTCTTTTCTGGATCTATGTCCTTGAAGCCCTAGAGCCTTCCCATAGACAGTACCCTTTACCACCATTATACCTCCAAATTAAACTTGCCAAGTTAAAACATGCCACCTACTTTTGAAGATCCCATGGTAGATCCCGGTAGGCCTGGTAGCCTTTCTGACCACCAACGAAGGCTTGACTAAAGTCTGGACGGCGCAGCGAATGGTGCTGGAAAACGCAGGAGTCGCATTGACTGGTGTGACGGGAAGGGAAAGGTGTTGAATGAAGATCCTTCATTGAGGCACAGCTGGCGCAACACCCAGCACCCTGTGGGTTATTGCAAAATGAGGGAACGAACTTCAGAATAAAAACAAACAGAGGTAAGCATGGAGTTGATAAGGAGACTGTAACCTTCCGATCAGCTCCGCATCAAAGAGCTCCCCAGGCAGAGATGGGGTGAGAAGATAAACCGGCCCAAGCAAGAAGACTCGTTCTTCACCACAGCGAAACAGGAAGTGCGTGAGATTTCCCTTTTCCAGCACTCCCTTTCTGTCCAGCTTTTATCCCTACAGCAGGCCTTGTCCTGAGTGGCTGCACCTTCTACCACACGCTCAGTGTAAAACCCACAGCGGAGAGGCACCTCACTGTCCGCAGTGCTAAGTCACTTGTCTTCTGAGAGAGCCAACACAAAAATAAATATGGACATAAATAGCTTGGTCAGCCAAGCCTAATCTACCTCGGTGCTCACTCATCCACAGCTGTCCTGGACTCCCTTGGCATCAGGGACAAGACAACTATAAGTATCCAGCCTCCTAATTACACGTTAGTCATTTAATGGTTGGCATAACCCCGCCTGTGGAAAATGCTTACTCTGTGAAAAGGGCCACCAATCTCCTTGGAATTCCCTTCTCCCAGCACAAATGTGATTCTTCAGAGCCAGCTGGAAAGGAGGAAAACGGAGATTCAATAGTGAGAAAATCTGCATTTACATCGAAAATTGAAAATCATAAAACAAGAAGTAAAATTACCAGAAAGTAAATCTGTTTTCTGCTGTTTGATGCACTTGCATTTGTACCAAAAAGCTTGAAGCATTTGGTTTTCCAAAGAAGTCTCAATATTTCAGTAATTTTTATTGGAACATTCACCATATTCCAGAAACAGCCACAGCATAAAGGGAGGGGAGAGAAAAAAAAAAGATGAGGAAAATTTGAGGAAAATTTTACCGAAACATATCAAGTCCTTTTCCATCTTTCCCCAAAGTTATCCATTCACACACATTTCAATGCAATTGTAGGAGCATCTGGGCAGACCATTTTGAGGACAGTGGGAGAAGCTGATCAGTGCTGAACAGCATCTGCTGTTTCTCTAACATTGATTTCTTCATTTGCTTTGATCAAATCAATTGGGTTTTTTGGCTTCTCCGAGCTCCCTGTAGAAAGGCCATCATCGCAGTCACCTACCTTACCTGGGACCTGGGGCTTTACTGACTGAGTACCCAAGTACCTGCCAAGTAATAATATCCTCTCTGGGCTGTACCTTCCATTACCCACCACCCACCCTGTTATTTTCTTTTTCAAAATTAGTAAAACTCAAAAATGTTGTACACAAAGGATTCTGTGCTCCACCCAGAAAGACACACACCCCCACAGGAACTCAAGCACTTGATGAAGATGGGTTACAAACCAATTCAATGCAGGAGTCAAGAAAACACCTTAGAATTCCTTTTTTGTTTTGTTTTTTTTTTTTCCCATAGTTTTTGGTTGGTTGGTTGGTTTTGTTTTGAGGGGGTTTTTTTGTTTTTTTCTTTTTTACACTGGGAAAAGTGACCCTTGAAGTGTTCTCCCTGTGAGATGCAGAGTATTTTCCCTGATGCATGCAGCAGTTCAGTGGCAAACTCTAACCACCTGGATCAGGTAAAAAACTTATTACAAGAGAAGTAGGTTTTATCAAACAGCTATATTTTGAGACATCATTTACCTGAAATCTTGAGCCCTGAAACAAGAATGAAAAACATTCATTAGACTTGCAAAGGTTCTCAGGAAGAAGTGCCAGAGAAAAGGAACTGGACACCAGAGCAATGAACTTCTGGTAACTTTCAGATCACACTAGGACAGACTATTCCTATTGTTACTCCAGAATATGAAAAACAAAGATATTCCTAAAAAATTATTTCCTTTTCTTACAATCAAGAATATTTTGCAACCTGCCTAATAAAATTTTAAGTAGGTTGCTTTTGTTTGCAAATTAATGAACCATTAAAATGAACTGTCCTGCAAAGCACTGTGAAATAAGGAAATACACTTGCTTCTTTCAGATGATGCAAAATTAATTTACACATACCTGATCCTGCTCCAGGAACAATGGCACAGACAGATGAAGAAAAGACAATAATTAACAAATAATTTTCCTCACAATAAATTATCAAGTTGCAAAGTGCTTGGTATTAGGGTGTCATTTAGCAAGCTAGGCAATTAGTAACCTTTTTTGGTTAATACTAGGGAAGCAGTACGGAAACCAGCTATCAAAGCGTGGGGTGGAAATCCAAGAATGTGGGTGCACAGGATTTTGTGAATGAAAGTGCAAAAAGATGTAATGACCATTCTCTCCATTTAACCCTGCAAAGTCAGCCCAGCCGGTCAGACAGACTGCTTGCCTAAGAATGGTAATAACAGACTACCTGGGTTTGTGTTTGCATACTTCACACAGGCTCACGGGCTCTAGAGACAAAGAACACCTTTAGAGAAGACCACTGGCCAGTCCTGTAGCAACAGCATCTTCGGAATTTACAAATCAAAGAGGTTTTGCATAATTGCCTACCAGTTACTCAAGCCAGGCCATGAATTTCAGACCGAAGAGAGCGGTCAGTCATTACCTCTAAATTGAGAAGTGAGTGCTCCTGTCAGTGATGTTTAACAGAACTGACGGAAGCTCTGTTAAACAGCCTGAATGTTAAACAACCTGAATTAACTAGAGCTGCTCTGAGCAGGGGGTTCAAAAAGACCTCTGTACATCCCTCCCAATCTAAATTACTCTGTGAGTCTGTGAGCATGTGGTAAGACCAAACTGGTACACTGCAATGAAATCCTTCCCTTGGACAAACCCACTCCTTTTTCCACCAGCACACCTGGACAGCTCAGTCATGGCTTCAGGCCTCCCCCTCCTGAAAAACACAAAACCATCTTGTGTTTGGCCTTCAAAATTCAGCAGAAGCTCTAAATGAGCTGCATTTCATTATACTTTTTTATTTCAGCTCTGGACATGCTACACAACTTTACTCTTTGGACCAAAAAAGGTCACCAGTTTATTATCTCATGCTTTCCTTTGCTACATGAAATGCCAGCCATGGCTTTAAATAACTGATGGCAGTTAATAACTGATAAGTAGACAAACAAAAGCAGAAAATCCATTAAAATGATTGAATTATTCTCCAGAGCCAATATGAGAGCTGGAAGAGAAGCCAGGGCCTTTAACTTGAGCCTTGAAAAGTCACTTGGGGCAAGATTTTATCACATACCCATGCAGCTTTGAGGTACTGAACACATGAAGACTCTGGGATGCTAGAGCAACAGCCTCCAGCTCTGAAGTATGCTAGATCCTGTCCTGGCTGGTTTCCAAACAGTCCCTCTTTCCAGGGCCTTGTAACAGAAACTGCTACACCCGTTTGAGTTGCAGCCAGGGAGGCCAGCCCAGAATACCAGCAACACCCTTCAACAACAGAAGTCCCCCAGTGCCAGAGTCATTATAAAAGAATTCATAGCCCGTCCCCGATTTGAGGTAAAAAGGTGGCACACGTGTGCCTGTTCCTCTGCAGCTGCTCAGACAGAGCTGCAGCTTGGTGAAGTGAAACAGGCCAGCCTGCATTTTCTTCTGTCAGGCTAATAAGCCACTCTCTATCCAGTGCATGAATCTTCCTCTCTCTGTTAAGGCATACAGCATCTCCAAAGAGACAGGAGATCTTCACATGACTTAGACCAGGCCTATAAAGAAACAGAGCACTTTAAAATACAAATAAATCTTTTACAGGCACAGCTCCAATTGAACAAAGGAAGAGCAGCATTGTTTCACACATCCAAAGTGCTAGAGGGACTTACTGGGAGCACTTAGACAGAGCTCTGTGGATGGCTGCACATGCAAAAGAAGGTTTTTCCTACATCTCTACATCCCCAGAAAATAGGTAACTTGGATTTGATTTCATATTATTTGTTAGCACCTAAGTTGCCTGGTGGAAGCCAAACAGAGTCTGAGATGCTTTCTGCCACAGCTATTACCTGTTCCAGTTTACTCTGCAGCAGCATGCGAGATCCTACATGGCATTCTTGTCAGTGGTCATCTGACTTGTCATACACTGCATTAGCCTTCGAGGTTTCATAGACTAAATTAGACATAAAGAAAATCAGGTTCAGGACCTCCATCCTGCAGCTGTTTTAATTCAGGCTGTATTTTCAGCCACACTTCAGGAGATTAGTCACTCTCATAGAAACATACAGAGTACCAAATGAGGGCCCCACTTAGTTGACGGCCTCCCTTGTGAGACCTTCTTTCTAGCTCTCTCTCAGATAACTTGCTTTCTACTCAGGGGGCACAGAATGGATTGTTTTCCCTTCCATGCCCTGCTGTTTTCATTGATTCTTCAAAGGCAACAATGCTAGGCAAGTTTGGGACAAGAGCACTGTTATGGCATCTAAGGGTCAAGCATGAAAATGACCCGGTGTCAGGCTTCTTTAGGCTGGCTACCAGAGCACTCAGCTGTCACAGACACAGCTGAGGGACAGTCAGCTCACCTGAAACTGTACCTACCCCTTAGCCATGGCCATGTGCCTTTCCCTGAAGCTGCTAAGGCACTTGGAGAGAACAGTCACAGAGCACCAGAGGCAGAAAGGGAACTCTGGAGATGGTCTAGCTCAGAATCTCCACTCAAAACAAGCATAGCTGGATGAGAGTGCTAAAGATCATGTCCAATTGAGTATATCCAGGAATGGAGACTCCATAACTTCTCCTGACAACCTGGTTCAAAGTCCAAATACTCTCACAGTAAAAAAGTTTTTTCTTACATTTTCATCATGCTGTAGCATAGGAGACATTATTTCCTAGTCCCTCCACCTGGTCTGTCCACTGAGGAAGGAATGTTGCCATCAACAGCCCCCTTTGGTATGCAGGTCATCTGCTGGCCTGGAGAACAGTGCTAGACTGTCTGAGTCACAGCTCCAAAGGCTGCAGGTGATCCAAAGAGCCTGGTGATGGTCAGAGATGTGTGACAATTGCTGTTCGTTTTTATTGATTTGCAAAGAACAATCTGTGGTTAAAACAGGCTCTGGATGCCAGGATGATGGCAACTCCTTTCTCATGTAAGGGACAGCCCAGTGGCACAATTGGAAGATGGAAAGCATAGGTGCAGAGGGGACAAACATCACATAGCAAGCACAACTCCATTTTACTGCAGGGAGGAAGGAATTCAGTGGCTAATCAAATGAATTGGAGATATGTTATGTATTTCTCAGACCTATGCAAGCTTATATAAAAGAAAGAGTTGCATTTTTTGGATGACAAGTTCCTCAAAGCTTTTTCTCTTTCTTAATTGAAACAGTTTTCTTGCACCTAAGAAAAAGCCACAAACAATGAAAGGCAAACAAAATATTCTTCAAAGGAAGTGCAATTTGAGAAAGGGTTGAATTAGAAATAAAACTTTACCCTAAGAAAAAGCAGATTAAATGCCATTTGCTGTATTTGTTTCTGAAGTCTTCTAACCAGATGAGTTTTGAAAAGTTTTCTTTGCAGCATTAACAGGTCAGACACCCAGCAGGCTGAAATACTGACAGCTCTGTTTAATAGAAGGATGCTGTTTGGCCACATATACAAATGACCATAAGAATTATTCTTCTCTTTAGTTCTTCACTTCAAACCCTTTGACAGAAACTCCACCCACATAGCCAAATACAACCACACCAGCTGAGCATGTCTTTGGGTCATGGCACAGTTACCAACTGAATGCTCATAAATGCTCTCAGTGTTACATACACAACTCAGCCTCTGCCAGAAACTCAGCACAAAGCTGTTTTCTAAGCCATAAAAAACATTTGATAAAATTATGTCCTTTAATAAGTATGTCTCTAACACTCCCTTTCTTGCATTGGACTCAGTAAAATATGACAAAAGGGCTACTCTTCTTTCAAACAAATGGCCACCTTCCCATCTACAACATGCCAACATGGCATGTCCTCTAATACTGCAATAAAGCTGTTGCACTCCTTTTTGTCCTCTTAAATAACTCAAATTCCAAGTTTGTCCTGCTGGCTGTGAGGTATTATAGACCGGAATCAAGGAACTCCAGCATTTAGTGTCCTTCCAGCTCAGAATATGGTACCATTTGTACCATGTTTCCCATTATGACAGGAAAAGGACAAGAAGAAATCTGATCAATGTCTTTGATCTACAAGAATTATCAGGAATTGTCAAAATGGGAGACCAAAGCATGCCACTGCAAACCTCCCTATCCTTATCATATCAAGTTCTCAAAATTACTGCTGCTCTGCTCTCTTGTTTGCAAGAAGGCTGACAAGCTCAGAAAATTGACCCATGATGCCAAAAGTACCTGACCATGTGCCTTTCCAGTCTACTCTTCAACAGGACAAAGCTCTGGCTTTGTTGCTGCAGATAAGCAGACAAAACCTGCTCAGCCCTTGCTCTCACAGCCACAGCCTACTGTATTTAACATACTTAGAGTGGAAAGAGGGATGCCAAGCTTGCTGGTGGGAGAAGCCTGAAACTCACCCAGTACTGCAGATGCCAATGCTTAAAGCTGAGCAGCTGCAGCTTCCCCAGATTTTGCAAGTCTCCCCAGATTTTGAAAGCATCTCTGCATCTTCAAGACAACAGGAGCACAGTGCCTTGTCCTCCAGCTCTTCTCTACTGAGTTGAAGCAGAGCACCACCAGCTGCCAAGAGCTTAAGTCTCTTGAACAATACGATTCACCCTCTAGTGGATGACATAGAACCTGTCTACTTGCACATAAATTTGGGTAACTGCTGGTCAAGTGGGTAAATTCTATCCTAGTCTGGATGACATTCTGCTCATCTAACAGCTTCTAAAAATCAAAAAGGCCAGATGATTAAGCCTACATAAAAGCCAGCACATAAATCCATGGTATAAGATCAGTGTAACATGTTCTAAACCAGAGAACTCTCCAACTTACAGTTGCTTATTCTGATGCAGGAATTTAGTAAGTATGCGAAACAGAAGGTAAATTTAACAGATTTTTATTAAATTTATGTATAAATTACATTCCTGTGTGTCATGCACGATTGTATCATTAGATACATCCCATTCTGCTTTGACTGAAGACAAGGATGACATCAGTGTAGTTGTGCCACAAGTAAGGGATTCAGGCCCATCATGTCCAGCCATACCAATACTCCCCTTGGATGAAGTCTGTTCTTTCACATGCTCTTAATAGTCACCATTTGGACTGCTTTGCATCACCAAGAGGCCCCAGAGCATGCCATACTTTGCTTCCAGAAGAAACTGGAACAGAAATTTCCAGATGCTATAAGGAGAAGCTCTACAAAGTAGTCTAAAATAAAGGCTTCCAAAACATACACCATGTAGATGCCAGGTGCTCTTCATCCCACTCCTCCTGGCTGCACTGTGCTGGCACTTGGCAATAAGGTAGACCAGGTCCTGTATCTCTACAAGTAGATCCTCAGAACTGGCAGTTCCTTAAACAAATGACAAGTTGAATTTTTCAGTTTTGTGTGTACCACTTTGGAGAATGGGATTTACTCCAGCCCTTGATATGGAGCTAAATGCTTATGGCTTTCTGATATAGTACCATATAGAAGCACAATTGGAAAGTTCACAGATTCAAAATAAATTTTTTTTACATTTATTTATCTGTTTTAGGGAATCGGTGAGAAACCTGGTATTTGCAACCCTAAAAATGTGAAGTGTGCAAGTTACAATGAAATCCATTGGATTGGGAATGCCTTTTGAAACCCCAAGCCTGAAGTGCTTTGAGAACTGAAAATCCATTGTATTTTGTAATGATATTTATGAAGAAAAGTATAAAATTATAGTCAGCATCCTGGTAAGACAATTGTCACAAATAAGAAAAAAATTTCATATATATTTGTCATATATCAGTTTTAAGCTTCCTCTAACAAGCAATATATACCAAAGACATGTTCAGCTGAAGAGGCTGAAATGAAATTTGTTAGGCTCAGACCCATGGAATCAGTCTGACAGTGTTTATTCCCTAGTGTAGTGGGTTGAATCTGAGTTGATAGACAGATTTTTAGACCAATGGTGCGTCTCAAATTTACACATTTAAGCTGCACAGAAAGGCGGGAGTTCCTCTTGTTCCAGCCCACCTGAGGGAGGTGGGGAGGCCTCGGAGCCTCCGGGCCCTGCTGGGCCGGGTCGGACCGGGTTGGGCCGAAGCCCCGGCTCCCTTCTCTTCTTCCTGATGCCGCAGCACGGACTCTGGGTTGCTGGGGAAGGAGCCATTCCAGAGCCCAAGCGGCTAAACCCATCCATGGACTGCCAGAGAGCCAGACCCAGCCATGGACTGCTACACTTGAGACCAGCGGGTTCCACCCCCCTTCCCCCCCCTTCCCCCCCACTCTCCACATGGAGCTGGCAGGAGCCGGCGGGAGCGTCCTTTCTGCAGCCAGCGCACTTCGAGCTGAACCACCATGCAGCCAGCAGCACAAAAAGAGCGAGGTTTTCTTCATCATAAAGCCTGAATAAGACCATTTTTCAACATAGAGGTTTCAGAGTCAGAGAGAGTGAGCCATGTGAGACGGACCTGAAATGGCGGCGGAGAAAAGGGGCGGTGCCGCGTTCTTCGCGCGTAGCTTAAAAATCCTTCTGGCATGCGGTGGTAAGAAACTGTAATATCTCAAACTGTTTGTCTCTTTAGTCCATTTGAAGTACATGGGGGGATGGAAGACTCACGTGTGGCCCGTGAAGCTTGTGAAGAGAGAGTGCCTATGCCAGGATATATAGAAGCATTGAGAGGCTTTTAAGGATTTATAGCAGAAAAAAGCCTTTGTGTTCAGGCCAAAATGACCCATCCTTAAAAAGATTGATAACCCCATGTGATGGCTCAAGTGTGGCAGTGTGAAAAAACTGATATTTTTTCATAGAAGAGCTGTATTACACCACAGCAGATTATTTCTTTCGGGGGGGGGGTCTGTTGTTGGGGGCAGCTTGAGAAACCATGTGAAGCAAGAAGAAGAAATCTTTTTTTCCTTAAGCATAAGAAAGAGACTTTTTTTTAAGAACTGTAACACTGACTAGAATCCTATGTTGTGTTATCTTTTGTGCTAGTTAAAAAGGAAGAGTAAAGCGCTGAGAAGAAGGGAGCAGGGGGGAGGGTGGGTGTGTGTGTTTTAAATTTCTTGTTATATCTTTTAACTTTTAATTCTGTTAGTAATAAACTTTTTCTCCTGGTACTGCAACTGTTTAAGTGTGAACCTGTTTTTTTCCTCGCAGCATTCTAGTTTTCCTCAATATTTTCTTATTTTGTTTTCCTTATAAAATAATTGATATTTTAGATGCTTAACGCTTAGTTGTGTCAAACCACAACACCTGTGTAGAAATTAAACCACCAAGTTTGTTTCTGCAGCTCACAACATTCCACAAGAAAAGTTCCTGGAGGAAAAAAAAATTAAGTACCAGGTATACACAAGTATAGAATACACAACTGCAGACCTTCTCTGGGCTTCCAATTATTTCAGTACCTCCAGTGTGGTTCTAGAAAAGCATGGTTCTCTGTACTGACAAACAAATTACAGGATACGTAATCAAAATACTTCTGTTATCACTGCTCTGGAGGGATCGCTGCTCTGTTTGGCAACACTGGCAGCGAGCAGCACAGTCCAGAGGGGATCCCTGAACTGTCATTGATTTCATCAACTGACTGGTGCTCAACTTGAACAACACTCTGATCCTAAGACTAATCACTAAGAGCCTGTTTCCCCCACCCTTCTAACTGAGAGCATGCTGAAAGCCTGCTGTTTGCCTTTTCTAGCCTGGCATAGGATTCTTGCTCGCTTGCCATGCTGGACCAGCTCTGAGTCTTGGCAGTGTGGCCAGTATCTCCTCTGCTGAGTTCTTCCTCTTCTGATCACAGAGGGAGAAGAGAGAAGCTGAGTGGTTCATTATCCAGCAATTAAGTCCACAGCACTTGCTGTTGTCAGGATCAGGATCCACATGAAGTGTTGGAGAGCTTACAGACACACCAAGGAGGGCATCCCCACCAAGAATAGATGTGTTCTTCTGCTGGGTTGTAGAAAGCATTGGATATCTACCTGGCTGACAGAAATATGGGCTCCTGAAAACATAAAGTCAGACAGAATATGAGGTTTGTGTGGTTGAGATGAAATGAGTAAGCTACAGTCTGGCAATGCAACACAGGCAATTCTTACTTTCTCTCTTACGTAAAGAGAGATCTTTACATAAGATTTCTGGGTCTGTCAGAAGTTCTGCCCTGCTCAGAAGGAGAGGGGCATTTCCACTGCAATGCAAAAACTTTTTTTTTTTCCGCAGGATACAGCTAAAGATGCACATATCAAACTATAAAGACTTAAGAACAGCATTCACAAGAATAAGAAGTTTGAGAAGATTCTTTTGACGATGGTCATACCAAGATTGTTACAATCATCCATCCTGCACAAAAGGCAAAGGACTTTTATTCAGAAAAATTCACTCTGGAAAGATAAAAATGGAAATTAATTCAGCCAAATATTGTGCTATGACAACAGACTGGTATGAACATAAAGTGGTTTTTGGTCTTAAGTCCAGTAATCACTCCCATGGTAAATGCTGTGGTAGAAGCTGTTTATATGAAGTGATGAGTGGGCATACTTTCACTTGTTCAAAGAAGGTGGATTGCAAGCTGCTGTTTTCCATTAATTTCTTTTTCAGGCAAGGAAAAAATTCTCTATTCACTTAAGTAACAGTCCGATGTGATATTAGGAACCAGGACTTCTCTAAGCCATCTTCCATTCTTCATTATAGTACACTCCCTAGAATGATGCAGGAGAAAGCTCAAGAATTCAGAAGTACAGCAGCTTTGCTGGATTGTAGCTTGTCTTGGATAGATAGGGCCTTGTGAACATACAGCAAATGGATGGTCCAGGTTACAGCTATAGCTTGTCTTGGATGCTGGTAGATGATTGTTTGGGCTCAAACACTTTGTTTGGGTATAAAAGCTGGGGCCAAGACATGTGGCCACAGAGAAAAAAGGTCAATATATTGCATATAGACAAAGGCAGTTGTCTCTCTCACAGACTACTTCCTGAACAAACAACCATCACATGGATCAAGTCCATTCCTGTCCTGTCCTGGTAGGCCAAACCAATTTCAAGTCCTAGACTGCTCCAAGCTTACAAGTACTTTATACGTGACCACAAGCTAAGCCAGCAGCTGCTTAGAGGGTGACCACAGAGCAGGATGTCAGAGGAATAGCTGTACACAGCCCACAACACTGAACCAGATGCAGGTTTCAGATGCCCGTTTTGGAGTGGATCCAGTTTCGATAGTAAGTCACTCGTGTGTACACTCCTGGTTTATTTTGCTTGCCACATTCATCTCCCCAGCTCACTATTCCCACAAGATACCAGATCCCTCTGGAGTTCGCATGCACCAGTGGCCCACCAGAGTCACCCTAAGGAGAAAAATGGCAACAGACAGGAAAAAAGTAAACAGTGTTCACTTCACTAATGAACTCAAATTCTCAAATTCTTCTGTTACAACCAGCAGGTATTTTTCTCTAGACCTCAGATATAATTCATGTAATTCTCTAGACTCAGCTATAATTATAATGTAATAAGTTTTTCATTGTTTACTGACAAGACAGAAGCTCACAGCCTATGTCTAATTCAGTCTCTGCCAGCCCACACCCTCACATCTGCATTGTCTCAGTTGTGCTTTGTATATAAACTTCAGGCAAACTGAAGTGCAGACTTCAGCCAATGAGCCATGAAGGTCTTCATTTGTATCTATCAAGACACTGAAACTCATAAACTTAATATTGCCCAAAGTACATTTTATTTCTAGAAAACATCACCTTCCACCCCACCTATTTCCTTTTTACTACTACCTGTGTAGAGACTTACCTGGCAAGCATCCACCTGCCCCTCCAAGTATCCAGCACACAACATTCCAGGTGTTATTGCTCCACCGTACACTTGTCTCCTGTTACAAACCTCAGTACTTATAATTCTCACTTCTGCTTGTCGAAGCTGATTAACACTATAGCCTAGAAGGAGAAGTGGCATTAGAATTTGCAGACAGTGTAGGCAACATAAAAAAGTCAAAGATTAGAGTAGCTAAATTTTCCTGCTGCTTTTCTGACATCACAGGCAGTTAAAGGAGCTACCCAGACAATGTCTCAGGAATAAGAAAGTTCCCCCCACCACCAAAGTCCTTCACTTATTCACAAACATAGCTCCTATCCATCTTTCATCATCACCAGATGCTCTTTGGCATAATGGAGAAATGGATTTTTGTACATATTTCAGTGTTGAATTCAACTGTAGGCTACATGGTATGTCCTTGCTATCATTGAAAAGACCCATTTGGTTAACTGCAGCATAGCTTTGGATAATCACTACACATCCCAAGGGTGTCCCATGGAAAATAACCTATACAGTTCAGTGGCTCTCTGAACAGATAAATCTACAAGCAGATTTATAGTCCCATCATCTCTAACCTCAATGACATGGACTAACTTGAAAGAAGCTCACTCAAATCACTGGACAAGGCCTGGTTTATGACCAAAGAGAGAATAGCTGATGAAAATTGTCATGGTGCATCTATGAAAAATCTGAATAGCAAAAGAACTCAGGTCAGAGCTAAACCCAGAGAGACTGGAGAACAGAATGTATTCAACTAGCACTGTGCATGCAGCAACTAAGAAAAGCTGCTCTTAAAAATCCTGTAAGACTAACCTTCCCCCCATTTCCAATCCACTGACCAAGCCAGAAAAAAAAAAAACCAGCAAACTAAGTCTAAAGGTATCTCATTAGCACAGGCACCTATTAAACACCAAATGTAAGGAATTTTAAATAAAACAAAACCTGTAAAACTAACATCAGTCATCTCAGAAACATGTGTGATAGGGCACATGGAGGCAAGAGGCACCCACCATCATTCTCCAAAGCTCCCCAACCAGTGACAAAACAGGAAGTGTTGTCTGGGAAAATGTGAGATGCTTCAGGAAGGCAGACACTGTGCACATCACTTGTGAACTCAATAGCAGAGGCAAGTTCCACAACAGCCACATCATTTTCATGATCAAAGAGAAGGTCACTGTATCTTTCATGAACAATAATTCTCCGGACAAGTTTTTTCTGTTTTGGAGGTCTCAGCAGAATTCCAAAGCTGGCAGTCCACCTCCGAGGATCTCTTACTCTGTAAGATATTTGAGGTTATGCCAGAGCCACACAAAACAAGATCCTATGAGGAGCTTAGCTCTCTGTTTAAGCATCAAAAAGCAATGTGACCAGGTTTGCCAAAGGGAAAGAGAAGAGTCAAACCTCATTATCTTTCAGCAGATGCAGATATTCGAGGGTCAGAGCACCCAAGAGTCCCAAAGCCTGTAGGATCAGGGAGGTGCTGATGACTTACCCTCTAAAGCAGTGGGCTGCAGTCACCAGCCACGTGTTACTGATGATTGATGCACCACAGCGATGGGTCCCATCGAGCTGAATACTTGCCTGCCATGGCCATTCTCCCTCCCGTGCACGCTGCCCACCAGTTATTCTCTCCACTCCTGTGAAGGAGAATGCCTGTCTTCGTATTCCACAGCCTGTCAAAGAGAAGATAGCTCTGCTTTAGCTGATTGAAGGCCCTCATGGCTGCAGGCACAGGCATAACAGGGCAGGAGTCTCTGTCAAGAGACAGCCTTCACCTAAAGCAGGGAAACCAAGTGCCATGGTCATAAAGTGTCTCAGGACAGATGCAGGGTAAACAAAGAAGTTTGGTTGAATAGTCAGTACTTTTTCATTAAGCCAGTTTTCAGACGCACAGGCCCATACAAACTCTTGAAGGCTGTGTATCTGAGACACTGAGAAAAAAGAGATGTTGTCAGGTCGCCTCCAGATTAGTCTTGGCAGCAGCAACAAAAATATAGTATCCTCTTCCCAACAATTTACTTACAGCCACTGTGCCAACAATCAGGTATTACCCAGCTGAAAAATTTAGATTCAAACCAGTTAATTCTAAGAGGCCATTTGAAGATGGAAAGCTGACATGCAAAGTCTTCAAGGCCGTGCGGGGGACTGATGGAGTGCCCTGTGAGGGTACTTGTACTGTCTCCCTGGAGCCAGAGGAGCTTTAAGACCTCAAGGGGGAGCACAACAGGAGAAGGACTGAGAACCTGCCATTCTCCAGGGCTGTACCACTGCCTTACCCCGAGTGTGGACAGTTCTTCTCTCTCTCCCACCCTCTGGCCTTTCCTTAAAGTTCAGCTCAAATCTGTCAGACATCTATTGCCAAATCTTTATTCAGGGAGGAGGGGGAAGGAGGGAAAGTTTTTTGAAGGATTCTAGCAAGAATCATGGCCCACAGCAAAACCATAGTCCTTCTGCAAATTTGCTAACAACAGCTCACTACATGTCCCTACTTCCAACAACCAACATTAAAGCAAGTGCTTCCCACCACCAATGCTTGATTCTACAAATGTATAGAGCCAGCAGGATTGTAAGGAAATGAACTGAAGTCTTCCTTGGCTCATGCACTGTTCACTGCTCTAGTATCTGCAAAACAAATTCTATTTCCAACTTGTATCACAAAAGTATAAGGATTTTGTAAGCATAGAACCCCTAGCACCATGTCTCTGGACCTTTATAGTAAAGCATTTGTACTTACAGTTGTTTAAAAGGTTGTCTCCCTTTTCCTTGTTCAACTCTGAAATGAAAAGCAAAGACCACAGTAAGTATATCTCATATACTCTATGATCTAGCCCAGACTCTCACTCTGTACCCAGGAAAACACAAATTAAATGGCTTGCATTGCTGCCTGGAGTGACATTACAAGAAGTAATTTGCTCTGTTGGAGAAGTTTGGTTAAGCCTCTGTTCCTCACTGAAAGTATAAGGCCACAGGATGCACCTTTCTTGCCTTAGCTCAGAGCTAACAAAAGCAGCAGATGACTGCGAGTCCAAGTTACATCTACATGTACAACGTTCACAGCCACCAGCAAATGCCTAGAGGCGTTTGTTCATGTTTAGGTGGTCAAAAATGTCTTCACAAATCCTCAGTGCTGGGATTGACTGAAGGTAAACTGCAATATTTCTAATTTCTTTCCTACAAAAACCCTTCTGTCAGAGTCTGATGGCAATCCACGACAGATTCATGGAAGAGGATTACTGCGCAGGGATCCTCAGGATCTTGTTATGGATGCTTGCTACAGCAATATGTCAAATAATCAAAGGAAATGGCAGAGAGTAGAGAAGGGAACCACCTCAGCCTTCCATTTTTTAATAGCTTGAGGACTCTGCATCACAGTGCCTGGTGATAAAGGTTCTTGTTCAATTTACCGTGTCTTAAAGCAGTTTGTGAACCCATGGTCACAAATTTGGGCCTTTTTTGATTAATTGAGGAGGAATATTTCATTCACCTCAACAAGGTCACACAGGAAAAGCCTATGATGCACAGAGAAGAGGTCACACTCATAAATCAGTACCAATATGTTTTAGTTCTTTCCATGCTCTCTTTCAACTTCCCAGGCTGTCAGCCTAACAGATGATTTTGAGAAGGTAAAAAAAGAAAACAAGAACAGCTCATATTTGCATACCAAGGTGAAATTCATTACACTAAGAACAGCAAAGTGTGAGGAACAAATTCCAAGCTGAAAACACAAACCTAAGGCACTTGCCTGTGAGTCTAACAGTAGACTGGTCAACATTCAGGTATGTCGAGGTTGCTTTCAGTCTTCTGAGTAACACACGGTTGACATGACCCCAGGTCGTTGCTTCACTGTCAGCAGAGGGAAATTTAAATACCAGAACAACAGATGCAAGCACTCCACCAGGATCTGGGCTACAAACCAATAGAAACAAATGGTGTCGTTCTCTTTGCCCACCAATGCTCCTGGTTCTGTTTTGCACTGCCTGCCTTCTTTATATGAAAACAGGTCTGCTCTGCACAGATGTCTAGAACAAATAGCATGGCAGTGCTCACATAAAGGAAGATGATGACATGTCAGCAGGCAGCAAAAGCTTCTTGCTATGACAGTGATCAGAGGGAATTTTCTGGGAACTGTTGTAAGCAGTAGAGCTCAGAAGCAAAGAAGGGATCACTCTTTTTGGCCTCCACACAGGTCCTTATTAGTAGGACACAAATGGCAGTGAGAACAATAGACCAAATTAAAACCCTTCAACAGATATCCAACAGGCCATTTCTATCAGCCATTCAAAAGATTCAGTCACAAAATAAGTTAAAAAGGTCTTTTGGCATTTCTTTCCATTTAAGTCACTTGTCCATTTCTAGGCCAGCTAGATCCATCGTGTTTAGATACAACATTCTCAATAGCTTGACGTCACTTATTAACACCATAAAATATTGGGCTCAATATTTTAAAATCACAGTCTAAAAAAAACAACTGAAGCTTTGAGGGAAAGAGAGCAGAGATGCAGCTAAGATGTTCCAGTGCCTAGTTGTATATACAAAGTATATGCAATGAAAACAAGTTTGGAAGAGATCAGCCTAAAAGGTGTAAAGAAGTCACTTGCATTCTAGCTCCCAAGCTCTGCAATTTTTCTTGAGGTACACTGTGGAAGGCTTGTGAAAGAAACCAGCATCAGAAAATTATGTAGAGGGACATTACTCATTCCATCTAGAGACACGTAAAGGCAAAAAATCCCAGAAGTGCTGTTACAGACATTCGTGGGAAGTCTGGCATTTGTTGCTATCTAGGGAAAAACGTTACACAGCAGAATTGAGCCTTATAGAATTACAGCTCCAAAATAAAGTAACACAGAGGAGAGGGGAGCAATGGCTCTTACTGCTGAGAGTGATACATAATTACTGCAGAGGAAAGATTTACATCTCTCACATAGAACTCTCTCCTATATTCATGTCTTTGTTCCCTCCTCCATATCTATGTATCTCACAGTGGAATAATTTATTCCTTCAGACCTTTTCACAGAGGGAGGAGAATGGTCACCTCCTACTGTACATCATGCAGAGGAGTAAATACCAGCTTGAGCTTCCACAGGAAGAAATAAGTGGGAAAAAGATCTTATTCTGCATCTCTCAAGCTGTTAGCTAGCAGAGAAGATGAGGATCACCCAATAATCCAATTACTGTTACATAAACAACTGGTGTACAGATAATCAATCTGCAAAAGTATAAGGCTAAACTTCTCTTCCTTGCTGACCTCTGAAGGTAAGTGAGCCCTCAGTTGTGAGCATTGGAGGACAGTAACAAGATAAGGCTTAGTCACCCTGCTGGTGTAACCCAAGCATAAGCAGCCAGGAATGCTCCATATGGTCAACAGGTAGGAAGAAAAGATATTTATCATATCCCTGCTTATTCCTGGCCTTCACATTACTTACCTTAGACTGACCACATGGGACTTGATGTATCTTTTACTTAGAAAGGACCCCCTGAATACTTCAGATATCTGTTAAAAGAAAAGAGTGTGTTAAAATACACTTGCAATAAGCGCATGCTTTCACAATATAACAGTCTCATAACCCTCTGAAACACATGAAAATGCCTTCAGATCTCTACCTCTATACTAAAGCTACCACTAAATTTCCATCAGAGGATGCAGATCCAAAATAAACAGCTGAGTTGGCTGACTTCACTGTCCATTCTGCTCTGTGATTGCCAGTTCCACCACAGGGTGTCTGGAACAGACAGCACCTGTGCTTACCATCTGCTTGTGCACACTCAGCTATGCATCTTTAACCCACAACAGCAAGGTGTGAAAGGTAAGGCCAGCCATGTAGGAATGAGGCACAATCACATCTGTTTCAAACCACACAATTACAGAACTCTTCACCATAGGTCAAGTGTAAACAGAGAAACTTAGTTTACCATGGTTTCAATATCTTCGCTTAAGTTCCTGAACTCATCTGTGGTTTGCCTTTCGTACTGAGGACTGTAGTCAACATTGGTGATTAAGAAAGATGCATTGTAATATCTGTCTTGATCTACAGATGAGAAAAAAAAGGGAAGGTAGCTCATCATCTTTAGTACAATTCAAATATGCATGGTATCTCACAGAACATGGCACAATCAAGGGTGCCAGGCTCTGGCAGCGATCCTGTCAGCTGTGAAATTACAACTTTAGCAGCACTTTGGAAAAAGGGGGCTCCAGACCATCCTGTTGCTTCATGGACCCTCTAGGGGTTCATTTTTTCTTTGAGGACCATCCCAAGGAGCTCTAAATTACACCCACTACAACATTTCCCTGGGGTCCCTCTTCTTGTTGGCCTAAGGAGAGCACAATACAAAACAAAGGAGCCCACCCTATGTCCCTTCTGACTCAGATGCATTGACTCCTCCCTAGCTGCATGCTGGCACATCCCTGCCTCTCTGAGAAGCACATAGGGCAGAGTTGTTTGCATCCATTCAGCAGTCAGGTTAACTTTGAAATCTGGTTCTTGAGTGAATGGCAGAGAAGGGCCCTGTAACACAGCTGGCAAAAAGCAAAGCTGAGCTGTACCTCTGCCACTGCTCCTTCTGGTGTCCTAGTGCAAGCCACAGCTTCATCGACTTTTGGCAAGCTGAGATGGCAACATGATTAATTCCATTCCAGCAGGAAAGCATTTTAAAAAACTCACACTGGTACCTCAGAGACTGGGAATGGAATGACTCAACTTCATTCATGAGGCAAGTGACTGGGAATGGAGTTAATTGTCTTCAAGTCACGAGCCACAGTGGTTGGACTTGGTGACCTTAAAGATCTTTTCCAACTTTAAGGATTCTGTGATCTGCTACTGAAACTGGGACCTTGGCAACCAGAATTGCCTCCGGGGCTCGGAAAAGCCTAAACCTCTGCCCTCTCTCTTTCTCAGCGAAAGCGGTCGGGCTAAGTTTCTTTAAAACCCCCACTCAAGACTAAACTTACAACACATAGCCTGAGTACTAGACACACCTCTGTCTTATACAGAAGACTGCTATCCTTTTGTCAGTCATGGAAACCAGTGGAGACACCAGGGCAAAAAACAAAAAGGGTTAAAACTGAAATCCCTGCTTCAAGGATTCTTATGGATTCACATCAATCTGTATCTCAAATAGCATTTAGAAAGTCAAAAAACAAAAAGAGGGTTAAAACTGAAATCCCTGCTTCAAGTAAAGCACATTTCAAGTATTCTTATGGATTCACATCAATCTGTATCTCAAATAGCATTTAGAAAGTCCATATGTGTGTTCTATAGGAGGGGGAAATTGCATGCCTAAATCATCAGGCAAAACCACGGTAGCAAGGGAAACACAACAGCTTCCTGAAGGCTTGTGACAACAAAATAGTGGGGCACTTACCGTGGCACAAAAGAAATGTAAGCAAGCCAATGATGAGGGCTAAGCCTACTATCACCGACACAACAATGACAGCGATCTTCCATGGCTCTATACGCCTTATTGCTCTGTCCATCTGGAACACTGTCTGTATGGAAAAAAACCAAAACAGAGAAATTCAACTCTAGTACAAAGACAGTAGTACATCCTGAGTCTAATTCTATCTGGCACAGCTTAGCTCAGCTGAAAAGCCTTACAGAATGAGGTAGGTTGGGAAGGACCTCTGGACTCTGAGAGTCTGACTGTTTAAACTAGGCCACACTAAAGCAAGTTGCTCCAGGTCTTGTCCAGTCAAGTTTTTAGTACCTCCAAGAAGAAAGATAACCCAGTCTCTCAAGATATCTGGTACAGTCACTGCCCATTCACATGGCAAAAGCTCTTCCTTTATGTTTAGTCAGATTTTCCTGTGCTCTAATTTGTCTCTGTTGCTTCACATACATCCTGAGAAAAAGTTGTGCAGGTATTGCTAGTAGACACAATTTAACTTCAAGAAATATCATACAGATTTCTGGCATAACCAACTGCCCACGCATGCACTTAAACTGAATATAAATGTAATAATTCATGACTGATGAAATAACCTCTGCCCCAAGGATACTCTAGGCACATAATACACAGCTTTGGTTATTTTTAGTTGGTATGAGTAGTAACATTCATTGAGTCCCTTCATGGTCTGGGGCTTATTGCTCCAAAGCCACACATACATTGAAGGAGACCACATCCTGTCTCCTGCCAGACAGTTTATAGAGAAAGAGGTACTTGTGTGTAAACATGACAGGGCAACAAGATTCAGACTTAGTAACTCTCTGAAAGCCAAGAGCAGACCTGTAAAATGGTTGAGAACTTGACTGACACATGGACAAAAGCATAGAAGACTTTTTCCTCCACTTATGTCCTCCAGTGCAGCATTAAGCAACAGAACATTAGGAAAACTGCATTTTTGCACATGTCCTCAGTAGCTTTATTGTAGGATGATGCAAAACCTTAAGCACAATCATTAAAGATCCCCAGTAAATCCACAACACACTATGTGGTAATTGTCATGCCACATACTGAGTCTCCACAACATGGTCTGCATTAGTACAAGGTACCAGAAAAACACCTGAGATAATCTCTCAGATATCTTGGAGTGACAAATGGCAGCAGCCAGCCCTGGGGAGGAGGACTGGCTGGCTATTCACCATGCTGCTTTACACCCACTGATCCATGCTTGTATTGCTGTGAACCAGGCATACTAAACACTGTTTTCCCCTTTTCAGGCCTATGGCACAGCCATTTCAGAGCAACACCTGAGAAGATGGAGGCAGGAAGAGGAAGAAAGGCAGGCAGAGAGAATAAGTCTTTGCAGGTTTTCTGATTACAAGATGGAAAAGAAGAAATCACAGTGAAAGCAGAGCAGGTTACCAGCAGAGGCTCCATCTCAGGAAATGAGCTGAGTCAGCAGATGAGTAGTGAAGGTGAGGGTCTTGTGCACAAATCCAAGACAGCAAAAGACAGTGAAGTGGTGGGAGAGGGGGATGGTGTTATACCCTCTGCTCTGATGGGAAGAAAACCAAGTAAAGCCACAAGCAAGAAATGGCAAGCAAAACAAACAGAAAAAAAAACCCCTACTACAGAGGAAAAAAAAAAACCTTCTACAGAGGAAGTAGCTGCAGACAGCAAGAGTGTATTCAGCAAGTGACAGGGAAGTTGGAAGCAACTTAAAGTTTAATCTCCTCATATAAAAGCTTGATTTTGGCTTGTGAGAATGCTATCAGGCATCTCAGTCCATTACTTAAGAAGGAAAGCTGGCAAATTTTTTACCCATTCAAACAGGTGACATACTTGAAAGAAAAAGTTAAAACAGAGGAGCTTCAGACGGCATCACAACTGCAGGTAGTCACAAGCAGCAGCTTAGTGTTACCAAAATACACAGGAGAGGTGACTAGGATCAAGTCTTCTGCTTCAGAGTCACATGCTGTGGAGAAACCAAATACTTCTCCTTCTGTTGCTCCTATTTTAGTGGGGCAAAGTTCTGCTCTGGCCATGAACAGCCCAAGTTTCCCCCCACTAGACTGGCTCAGTTTCCTGATGTTGAGGCTGTAGGACACTTGATAGGAGTCTGAAAACCCAGGCTAGCCAAGATTACTTTCTTTGCAAACTTCAAGTTTCAATTAGCACATAAATAACAGCCACTGGAATTCAACTGGCTCCATTAAGGCCTCGACTTCTCACCATCTAGACCTTCACTGGATACCTATCCATCAGCTCTGGGGGTTTAACAGAAAAAGACATTCAGATAAACACCTAAAACCAGTGGAACTGTTGTGCCTCAGTTTCTTCAATAGGCTGCAGCCTTCCATGGAACACTCCCATACCCATCTCACAGCCTTTCCCAGTCCCAGGGAATTACAGCATACCTCACGGGCAGTCAATTATTACCCTTGAGGGCAAGCCTCTGGGCTAATCAGAACAGCCCACTATGGAAACATGCCTCTGCCCCTCCTTAGCTAGCCACATCTCATGCTTGAAAAAGGCTGCTTTTGCATCTCACTTTGCTCTCTCCCCACTGGAGAGCTTTTGCTTCCAGCCTAAGCTCCTCCCATCCATCTCAATCAGACTGGTTCCCTGTCCTGCAGCTGAACCCACTCCAGTGGGCTTCCACCTGGATGTGATTGGAGTACACATCACTCCACTGCTCTGGGCACAGAGAACACACAGTACAGCCCTGGCAGCATATGGCTCACTCTGCAAATATTGAGGCAACTGTACTCTTGGATCATAACTGCTGCATTGTGTGAACTGAATCCAGACAGATTTCCTCAAGACATGGCCTTATGACAAAGCTACAAAAGCTTAAGATTAAAAAAACTGAGCATCTCCTTGCCTGTGAGATTCATACTCTCAGAAATAGCACTATCCTTCCAACCATCTGTCTCTATTTCGTTTTTTACCAGCTACAGCAACAAACACTGGCAGCACAGACCCCCTTCTCCTCCAGCGTTCCAGAATTACTCATTCTCCACAGGTCACACAGACTTGCAAAGGGAAACAGAAACCTTAGGAAGTGCTGTAGTGCTGAGGGAAATGGAAACATGGGAGATGAAGAATAAAAGCCTAGATCACTTCTGATACTGATTTTGCTTAAAATTTTTTTAAGAAAAAAGTTTAAAGCATTCATATCACAGAATCATAGAATGGTTTGGGCTGGAATGGAGTCTGCAAAATCATCCAGGCAGGGACACCTTGCACTAGACGAGGTTGCTCAAAGCCCTAGCCAACCTGGCCATGAACACTTCCAGCCAGAGATCTGGCATCCACAACTTTTCTGGGCAAGTGCCTCACCACCTTCATAATGAAGAATTTCTTCAGAGTATCTACCCAGGAGCCTCCTTTTCCCCAGACTGAACAGCCACAATTTCCTCAGCCTGTCTTCACTGGAGAGCTGTTCAAGCCCTCTATCTTCATGACACTTCTCTGGCCTTGCTCCTGTGTCCTTCTTATGTTGGGCTTATCCAGAGCTGGATGAGTACTCCAGTACTCTGCAAAAGCAGAGTAGAATCACCTCCCTCAAACCACTGGCCACATTTCTTTACATGCAACCCAGGTCACGGTTGGCTTTCTGGGCTGTGAATACACATTGCTGGGTCATGTTGAGCTTCTCATCCACCAACACCTTCAAGGTTTCAACCAACATCCACATACAGATAATTAATTTGTATATAGGACATACGAATAAAACCAAAACAGTTTCCTCCCTTTAGCAGGATGTTTTTGACTTCCATCTTCCTAAGTAATAGAATAGGGGAAAAAAATATCTTTTGCAATGGAAGCACCAAGACTCATCAACTCCCACAATGTACAGTTAACATTATCCTTCAACTGTAATGTCTGTGTGCAGGACCCAGCACAGCAGCCCCCCTGTTTTTGTTTTTTGGTTTTTTTTTTCTATTTTATCTCACAACTAGGTATGCCTAGCTCTGCTGAGACAGAAGATGGCTAGTGAAAGACAGTTCTTGTTCAGGTTACATCCACTCAATGTATTCATTATGCATACACATTGCACCTCCAACAAGCTCTTTCCTTCCCTAGTCTTTTTGCTGTCGTGCCATGGAGGGCAGGACTGTCGTGCTCTACCAGAATAACCACCTGACAGGGACTCGTGTGCTTGGGACATCCATAGTTATGCAGTGTAGTGGCAGGTGGATCCCCATGTTTAGGAATTAGACATGGTCTTCTCTGCACTCTAGCAACCAAGCAAATTCTGCACCACCCACCAGCACTCACTGGCCAGAGGAACACTGATCCTCTGCAGTGCTAATGAAAGCCTCCATCCATGGATGCATCCTTTCTTTCTTCTTGTGGCAGAGAGGCAGTGCCTAATAGACAGGCATTCTCCTCAGAAGATCCCCAATACCACCGGTGTCTGTGTGATGCCTTCTAGAGTCTGGTGTTTTGTATAGCCTCACATTCGTTTCCTTACATCACAGGCTTTGACTTTTTTTACTGCCCAAACTCCTGTAAGCGGCAAATTAACCCTTAGCAGGGCTGATAGGGAAATTCAGGTAATGCCAATGCATTCACCCTCTAGCATGAATGAGATAACTCACATTCTGCAGGAACAAACCTTAGTAGAGATCAGTAGCCAGGCTCCACTGGGAAACCTCAAAGGCCAAGTCCTTTCTGCTTTGAAAACCACCTCCTCATGGTCTATATATGGCAGCCTTCAGTCTGCAATGAATTAGTGAGAAGTTTCAACCCCAAGATCCTTTAGTTCAGTACAGACCTGCTTATCTTGGCAATATTATCAGTGAACATTAAACCTCCTCCAACAATCCCTGTTCTCATTTTAAACATGCGTCATTCCCAAGGGGCCCAAGATAATCCATGAAGGCAGCTGCTTCTCTCCAGTTCATATCACAGTTAATTTGGATCGAGAAGAGCAAACTCTTAAATCTTCTGTTTTACACACCTTGGTTCTGAGACAGACTGTGATCACTAAAAAGTTATTCTGTACTGAAAAAAAAATCAGAATTAATGATTTTGAAAATAGCTATGTTTTCACAGAATTAAGTATTTAAAATACACTAAAGTTGCATTTAGAGATATATTAAATCAAACCTCAGTACACTACATTTTAGTAAGTGAAACATGGTGAAAAAGAAAGCCACGTTGTTATTGGCACATTATGAAGAAGAGTTCTACTGAAATTTTACAGAGCTAAAATTGTCTGGTCTTCCTTGTGAAACCAACTAGAAAGCACACAGGATTTCAGGTTGGACTTCTGATCAGCCACAAATGAATTCTGTACCTTTAAATTTGGAACATTTACCCAAAAGCAAAAGACAAGCACAATACACAGGTGATAAGCTGGTTTTCCTCTCTCATTGTGTACCAAACTCCCTAAAGGATTACTACATTCATTCACAATGCAAGTGATGCAAGTTCAGCTCCCACCTCTGCCTGACAGGATTTGATTCACTATATTGAGATTATCCATCTCTTCTGGTTGAGTTACTGTGCGTTATCAGAAGCCTCAGTAAGAGCAATACCAGCAAACTGATCAGAAAGCATCTGTTCAGACAAGAAAAGAAAGTGTAACTTTATCATAAGGTCCTAGTCACTGAGCTGCTGGATAAGCAGGGAACAGCTACCCTGTTCTGTTTTATGGGTCATTGCTTGGTATTGTTTTACTTCTTAAGCTAAACCCTCATAGCACCCCAAATGAGATTTGTTTTTAGAATAATCTAAGCCATGTTTTCTAACACCAGCTCTTTACTGAAAGTGTTTTGCCACACTCCACATAGAAGAAACCTCTTCTATGTGATCTGCTGCTGTCTTCCTATAAAGCATTTATTATTACATTTTTTATTATTATATCTCTGAAAACTGATAATCCAGTATTCTCAGAAGAGCCAGTGTCAGATTTTGGGTGACACATCTGCTGAGGAGGGTCTCTCCACATTTACAGCCATGACCAGTTTTCCAAGTTATTGGATTCAGGCACTTATCTACAATCACTCTTCCTAGAAATAGGACCTTCCACAAGACAACTGAACAGACCAATCTGCTGGCCTAGTAAGCATGACCTAAAAATCCAGACTAGGTCCCTAAAGCTATCTACCTTGGCAAGGTGGTTGGGAATGGCTGCAACTGAGATACATCTGGCTTAGTCCGGGAAGACTGTAGAAAAAGCACAGAGCCACAATGCAAGACATGCCAATTCACTTCCACCTTTACCACAAACAACCACACCAGCCTAGCACTTCTGTGCTCTTGTGGCACACGCAGGACACACATTTCTAAAAGAATGGGACAACAACCTCAACTACTTTGCGAACTAAAGCAGAAGAAGCTTGTGCCTGCCTAAGTACTGCCAGACCCTTGTTTGGATGAGGTCAGTTACTTACCAGCCTCACTTACTCAATGTTTGATATCTCCTAAAGCATTTTGACACAATGAAAGACTTTCAAACATTGAAGAGATCTGCTGAGGGAAACCAAGTGTGCGTTCTTCTATGCGTCATACTGAATCAGCTTGATCTCCCCACACCCTTGAACATCCCACAAAAACAGTAGGTACTGCATGCCACCCCTCTGCAGTCAGATAAAGCATCAGTAATGTATTTGCCACTTACTAATTGAGCTCCTCCCCTTAACCATCTAATTTTACCAAGGTCTTGCTGCTTGCCCAGAGTACACTTCAGTTGGGTAAAGACAACAACTCCAAATATGTGTCTTGTCGTTTACTTAAAGATACAAGGGCAGCATTCAGTCTGGGATGTCTTAACTTAGAGCTTCCCAGCAACTACATCTGTGATGCCAAAATGCTGTTCATACAGGCTTCCCCAGTCATCCGATCACCTCTGCAATCATCACAAAAGGTTTGCTGTTCCTTACTCTCTCATCCATTTTGCACATAACTGTTTGGAAGTTGTGAGCTCTTTAATCATTGGGACAGACGTAGCCTCCCGTACCACTACAACAGTCTGTGGGATGTAACTGTAATGCCAAGGATATCCTTGATCACTAAAATGTCTTTTTACTGCCATAGCCAACATCTTGAGAAACACTCTCATGTTCTGAAACAAGCTTTAGCAGAAGTAGGAGGACTGCTCAGTACATAAGCACTTACAATCTGCATGAATACTAAGAGACCATCTCAGTGTAAAGAAAATATTAAGTACATGGCCACTGATTGCAATCAGTTTAGGATAAATTTATGTAACTTTTACATCATCTTTACCTCTCAGATTTCCCTTTCCAGCTGTGTTGGTCATAGACAAGTATCTTGTTCTGTTAGGTTGGCACTCACAGATTTTAACAGTAGATCTCTGCTTTCCAGCCTTCAAAAATAGCTCTGCCTGGCTCCCTTAGCCCTTCTTTGACTTTTTGAAATCTGCTCTAAAAGCAAGACACCACACAAGCAGTTATAGTCTCTGTAGGTTTTCAGTTTGGTTTTCATTCCAGTGCAGGGCGGACGAAATGGTCAGGTGCCAGATTTGGTGTGTTTCCAAGCTGATTCTGCACAGAATAATACTTCACTGGCTGCATACAAAATTCATAAAAATAAACAAAAGTACAAGAAGCTACTTTTACCAACTGCACTCCGCTCGTTCTCTAGTTCAGCCGTTGTGCCTGCAACATATTCTAACCACGCTGGCACAAATGGTAGGTTGGAGTCTGGGCAGAGTGACATGACTATCACCTGCTCTCCACATAGGTCAACCTTGATTTGCCATATTGTGCTGTAGATGAGCTGGAGAATCCTCAGAAAATAAATGCATTTTGGGCGAAGAGAAAGGCTGAAATATCAGAAGGATTACTGATGCATGAAAGGCATAGCAAATCAGAAGCAAGCTCAGAACCAGTGCCATTCTCCCCACACCCTCAGTCGAAACTCAAACTGCTCAATAAATCTACACACAATGTATCCATGCTGCCCAAAATACCAAGGAAAAAGCCAGAAGCTTGTGGCGCTCACCTCTGGGTACCACTGAGAGGTCAGCAAGACGATCTTCTCTCTGGGAGATGTACAGTCCTGAACACCACAGCACACTGTGCAGCATCTCAGCATAGACTTGTGGCTTTATCTCCCGAATTAAGAAAGAAAGGAGTCATAGGCAAGTCAGAACAAACAAGTCCAGCAAGTCTCAGTGACAGAGGCTTACCCAGTAGCATGATTCCTCCCCTAAAACAATAACAATACACTTCTTTCATCACACCTTTCATCCAGGAATCCCAAAGCCTTTTCAGAGCATTAGCTACACCCTGCAACACCCCAAATCAGAAGAGCCATGAAAATTTTGCAAGGACACAGAGTTTATTTCCTTCTTTGGTATAATTAAGAACAAATCAGAAAAGGTGGGAAGGACCAATGCAAAATGTTTGCATGTTCAAGAGACAATGTTTGGTCCTAGGCCAGGTATGGACCTGACAAACTGATGTAGAATCAATGGTATGTGCCTCTTAACTCCCTTGAAGTTCCTTGAAATTGGTCATTTGGCCAGACATGAACTTGCCTTCATAACAACAGCTAAATGCAACTTTTTCAGTCTTCTTTAACTCCATAGACAATAATTTTAATTGCGGTCACCTAGCTACACACACACTTCTGCCCTGGAAAAATTCTTCTAGTCATAAACATTTGTGATATAAATATTTTCAGGTTGTCTAACTAAGAAGTTATACTTGTGCTAGTGGCAGCAAGTTAGCTGGCAATCAATCAACACAAGCACAAACTCTAACCTAAAGTAACATTTCTCAACCTTCAATTTTAAGTTTTCTCTGTACCACTAAGCTTACTAGAAGATGTATATGACCACATAGCCTGACATACAGATTTGTTTCAGAAGGACATTAAAGAAGACAGACCTCCCAAGATACATGTGCGGCACATATTTTCTTTGCTTTGTTGCAATAAACTTTCTAACCTCTAGGGACTCTTTCTCTCCACCTGAATGACCTCTGTTTGACTCCTCTACAGCGCAGGGATCACCAGCTTAGTAACATGCTGATGCAAATACACCTTACATGGCTGGAGCTCTTCCTTCCACCTTACATCAAGTCCACAGCCAAGTAACAGGAAGACTGCCTTTTGGAAAATGCCAGCTTCTTTTGAATGAAGCATAAGCTAAAGATAAGCCTCAGCTTCTCGTAATTTGGATTCAGTCAATGTCTCAGCATGACATGATGAATACAGTTGTTAATGACACATTTAATGTAATTGCTTCTCAATTCTTTAACTGGAAGCTGCATTGCCACCCCATATAGGAACACCTGAGTCAGTCCAGATGTGTAAGAGAAATGCAGTCAGAAGCCTAGCTAGAGGGTGACAATTTCTAGGGTAAAGTATCAAGTGTCACATGATTGCCTGACCTGTGTGGAGGTGATGCAAAGACATTCATTCCAGGCACCCCATGTTCCTCAGATACAGAACTCTGCCTTGTGACTTGGTCCTGCCATAGGTGGAAGAACGTACAACGCAGAGTCCTCATGGCAATCCCTGCATAGTCTCACCTGCAGGCAAAAAACCTATTACAGCTTTAAGAGAGAGGTTAAACTAAGGACGATTTTTTAGGGCACTGAAAAGCTCCTCCAGCCCTACATTCATGGCAGGAAGGTACTAAACTGACAGAGTGTAATAATCCTGGTCAATGGTCGTCTCTCTGTACAAAGTGTCTGAGTTTCTTATTTTACTGGCAAGAACTCCCTGCAGAAGAAAGCCCATATAAGAAATAGGGACAGGCAATAGCCACAAGTGGTTCCATCACTAGGTAGCAAACAGATTTGGCTCCTGATTCCAGAGACAGTCTTCTTATATGCATTTTGGTGCTACACCACAAAACTTTAAAAAAAAGCCTGGAAAAGTTGGGAGAAACTGGGAAGGAGGCAGGGGTTGTAGCTCATCTGGGTACCACATAAAAGTAAGAAGAGAGATTCTGGAGGTTGAATATAAAATGCCAAAGATCAAGGCCCCCCTCCTCCCAGAATCCAGCTGGTGAGGATGCAAAGTCTCAATGAACGGCTAAAGCAATGGAGTAAGGAAGTGAGGCTCAGGTTCACCAGGGACTGGGGAGCTTCTAGAGTGGATTAAACCCAGCAAAGGATGACCAAATTTCTACCTAAAGTGAGAGGGAAACAGGATCTGCACTTCGCATCAGGAAGACTATACAGAAGCTTCAAACTGACAAGTAGGAGAAAGCAGACTAGTGCACATAGGAAACAACGTATCCTGTTCTAAATCCTATGGTAGACACTGCAACTTCGAGTAAACAATGTGACAGAAGTTACATAAAAGTAACATAGTAAACAAAAAAAAAAGTTTCCATGTTCTACAGAGTTCTACAAAACATTGATGTCAGACCCACAGTGCTTACCCTAAAAGAGGACTTGGATACTGCATGTATAAAGGAAACATGGTGGCAGGAAGGCAATGGAATGCGGAAATCCCAGGATATAGAATCCAAATTATTTTAATTACTCTGAAGTAAAATGTGGAACCTTTTACATTGATCACACAGATAACACTGGATTTCTATATGCTGTTAATAACTGTTTCAGGAACAGGTAGCTAGGAAATCCACAAAATTGGAAGCAACTCTTGATTCAGTCCTGACCAGTATAAACAATTGGTTTAGCATCTTTCTGTCTAAACCATACTAACATCAGATTCAGCATTCCTACAGACACCCAAAACCAGATCAACTACAGACATGCCGAATTTCAATAATATAAAATTTTAAAAACCTCCTAAAAGAAAAACCTTAAAGTACATGTTTTCTGGAGACAGAGAGACTATTTCAAAACATCATGTTAGTCTCAGAGTAAATGCATCCTGCCTGGCAAAGGAAAAAAAAAAAGCCTTGAGGAAGACCAAAGCTAAACATAATGGTATCTAAAAAACAACGAATTCATTTGGAACAAGTAAATAAAATAAATGATAAAGCTTTTTCTGAAGCCACCTCACTATCTCACAAGAATCTCTGCTATATTCATAAATGGTCAGGAAAAAAAGAAATACTGAGATGACAATCATACAATAACCATCTAGTTATCACAGAACAGAGAAAAACTACAGCATGCTGCAGAAACATCTTATAATATTGAGATACTATGTAATAAAACAACAGATGAACTTTGGAATTAAAAAGTATAAAGTAACACATATTAAAAAAACCCTAACCCTACCCCCTAGGTATCAGGAGTTGAGTTGTTATTCCTTTCGGAAATAAGACTGAGACAGAGTCTCCTATGAAAACATCAACTCAGAAGCAGTCAAAAAACACTAAAGGGATGCTAGAAACTACTTGTAAAGGGAACAGAAAAGCAAAAGGAAAAGAAGCTATATCCCAATATTAATCCACGTTATGCCTGCATCTTGAATATTGCATTAAATTCTGGTCCATTTGCCCATCTCAAAGCTTATACAGAGGAACAGTGAAAGGTCCTGAAAGAAGCATACAGCTGATCAAAGGAAAAAGCAGCTTCTATGTATGGGATGCTCAAATAGACAGGATTGTGCAACCCCACAAAGGTATACAGTAAGGGATGGGGGTCTAGAGAGTATTGTGTGGAGTAGTGAAAGTGAACAGGAAACCACTGTCCACTGTTTCTCCTCATACAATAACTATGGGACTTCAAACAAGAGTGGCCCATTTAAAATAAGCATGAGAAAATACTGACAATAGAATAAAGAGGTCAGGTATGTGACTCTGCTGCAAGGTAGGTAAAACATCAAATATTCTGCACATTCAAATGCAACAATCAGTTTTATGGAAGAAAATGCCACATAGAACTCTTAAACATGAGGATTCAGCTTTGTGATCCAAGAATTTCCTGACTCAAATCACTGGAAGTTTAAAAAACACTCTCAGGAAGGACCATAATCTCACTGCTGTATCTCATATTCTCTAGGTGTCCTCCATTGATTACTCCACAAGGATCTACTTCATTTAGCTGCCAGGCATTCCTTCATAACAATAACAAAGTACTATTAATCCTTTGATAGAAAAACTGATAGCTTGGAATAGATGTTTTTCCCACCTATGTCCTGAGAAAAATGTGGTCTGACCTGCCTACCTTGACCAGGAGCCACAGGAAGGACATGGTGTCTTTTCTCTTAAACAGCTGAGGAATCATGGCACACTTCTCCTCAGAACAGTTCACCTGGAAGGGTCCTACAAGGATCATTTAGTCTGACAGCCAAGAAGGTATAGGCACTATGTTCTCAGCAGCTGATAATGCATTAGGCTACAGATACAGACAGGGTCGTGCTCTGCAGCAACAGGCATTCCTGGCTACAGATTGCCCTCTCTGTATGGTCTGCACCTGAGGACACATCAGACTGCAGAAAGGGGCTGTGGCCCCCCAGTTTAGCTGCATAGAGCTTCTGATCTGAGAGAGGTTAAAGCAAAGCACCTCATGTCTTGCACATGATCAAAATTGGCCACTCTTTTTTGAAATTAATTTCAGCCATACACTGTCATTTTCTTAGATCCTTCCAAAGTTTGGCAGGTGAGGTATGGTATATAACAGGCACTTACCTGAAGTCAAGGCAGAAAGTTATTTTTTCTTTCACATGGTGACACTGAGATGACATTAATGCAACAGTGATTGATGAGCCAAACATGTTTTTCATCTTTTCTCCTCCAAAACTGTACAGTTACCAAGACATCTGACAAAGAAATAAAAACCCCTTTAATCATAACAATTCTAAATTACCATTAGAACAGAAAACTCCTGAAAAAATATTTGCATTTGCAGAGGCTCCTGCCTGACAAATTCCTCTTCCTTCAAGAAAAAGTCAACACAATCACATCTCTTGAGGCGTACACACACTCACCACACCTTTGTAGCCACAAGTTTAAGGGAGTTCAGTCCTCAGCACAGGACACTGCAACTGTGTTGTAGTTGTGATCTACAGCCATGCTTGGGTAAGAAAGACAGGCTGCCTATGGGATGGGAAAATTGGAATGGAGAAGGTAAGACCGGTATAATTAATATCACAAAAAAGTTTGCAACACAAGTCTCTTGCTACCCATTACAAATGCAAGTCCAAATTCCATAGATTATGCTTTTCCTCATGGCTGCACACAAGTATCTTAGTTGTACAGTAGCATATTAGCAATATTTAAATATTAAGCAAAAGATATTTTAAAATAGTTATTTTAAAGTATCCAGGCAAGGCATAATCAACCTTCGTTGTGAGGAAAAAAGAAGCCAGTACACCCTACACACTTTACAACTTGGCCTGTCCCTTAGTTTGAGTGTACTTTCACAAAAGGGAATATCTTTTATCAGGCCCACACAAACAATAACTACTAAACCTTTCCTTTCTCATTTTATTGAGGGAATATCTTTCATTAAAAAACTTCAGGAAACAAGAGAAGTTTTTAATACATAAGGACCTTCACTCACATTTTGTTTTTTCACTTGGTCACTGCCACACCACTGTAGCTGAGACTGTCATCAAGTCATGAATGATTACCACTGCCAGAGGACTTGTTGTTAAGTTTATTTTATTAACAGTCTGTTTAATTCAAGTCAAATATGCTTGGAACTTGAAGTCTTCAGTCCAGCTTGGGAATCTGCTCTAGCCTGAATATGAAACCTGGTGTGTCCAAACCAGATCATCTTGCTGATATCAAGTCCCTGTGAACACAAGAATCGAAGTATCCTTCAGGCACAGTAACTGCAGGAACTGAAACTGGAAGAAATGTAACACAAAGTTTGACTTAAAAAAAAAAAAAAAATAGTGATGTCTGAGCAGGAACACTCTATGTTAGCAAGACATATATGTCATTTAACCCTAGCTCAGTTGTTACAGAGAAAGAAGGAAATCCATGAAGGGGTAGATGTGACTGATTCCCAGAGCAGGTTCACAGCTTTATCTTAAGCCCTGAAATTTCCTACGTGGCTTGCATAGAGCTTGGAGTTTCCCTATAAAGAGCTCACCATCCTGTCTCATCCACAAATGCTCTGATATATTTAGTGTCACCTTTAGTGTCACCTAAATAATCCCACATCCTGTGACTTCATTCTCATTCCTTGCATAAAGGATACAGTAAGCAAGCCATAAGCAAACAAACGTAAGCGCTGTTTCAGCCTTTGAAAAGGCATTTGATAACTTCCTCATTTTAGAACACTGCTTTGACTTGTCCCTAACAAAACACTAACAGGGTAGGTTGCTTTGCTAGAAACTGTATCAGCACAAGCTACAGAATAGCCAGGATTCTGCTCGGCAGCAATCAGTCCAAACAGCTTGTGTACAAGCTGGATATTATTTACAGCAGAGCTTATAGCACAACCAAACTTAAATCTTCAGCTGTCCTTTTTTATTGCTGTATGAACTTAATTGAACTCATGTGTACTGCAAGCAGATGGAGAGACATCCAAAACCAGTGGATACAGAAGTAATTTTTTATATCTGTGAACCTTAACTTTTTTGCCATTCTGTTTTTCTTCCTTTGTGCCCTTAAGAGTAAACCGTATAGTTTCACCTAAGGCTCTGAGTCAAGCGGCATTTAATCAGTCTCTCACTTAGGATAATCCTAAAAAAACTCTCCTCCTTATTAAATTACTGTGTAGAAATTTTTCTGTTTGGAGCCTCCTGCTGCCTTGTCAATCTCTTCCCTAATTGAGAAATGTACATTATTCAGAACTGCCCTGACTTGCAGAATGCTGAAGAATTGTCTTAAACACTAATCCATTAACAAGATCCTGTTCTACTAATGTGTCACAAGAATTGCTTCAGCAACCCTTGTGACTCCTCCCCATGATGTTTGCCAGGACAGCTCTCATTTTCTTCCATAAGTGCTATTGAGACATGGATATGCCCAACAGTCCATACCATCGCCATAGTATTTAACCTCTCCTTGGGCAGCCCTGGAAACACAGAGAAGTGAGAACAATCACCTGCTGCTGCAATGAATTGCCTGGGTAGGACTTAGGCTGGTGCAGGTCTATGAATCACTCAAATCATCTTCAGTGGGTTACCCAGTACTGAGCTGTGCTCATACCCACTAGCTGAAGATTTCTTCCCATTACTTCAGGGAGGACTATTCACATACAGGCAGTAACACCTGCTTGGAGGCTAAGCTGCAAGTCCTGTTAAAGGTGAAGTAAAAAAAGGGAGAACAACAGAGGGATTAAGCAAAAGTATCTCTCCTTAGAATTTGTTTTTGGATTTACATGCATCTCTAGGGAATGAAAGATGACTCCAAAGAGCAAAGCAATTTGATATTGATGTGTTCTGTTTAACATAATTGTTTTACAAAGCTAGCATTACGAAGAAAAGATATTTACCTTATTCCTATTGTGAAGGATGAAATTAACAACCTGTCCATCGGAGGACAGAAATATTTCCAGGTTGTCATTAGTCTGCATGAAGAAGGAGACTCAATGAAATGGAAGTGGATATGATCTTGAGCACAGTTTCTAAATCAGGAAAGGGAAAGTAGTAGTGAGATTCTCATCAGTAAGATGAGAATCAAAAATACTGGAAATTAAAACTTGAAGCACTTGCCTGTGTAGGCTGAGGCTGCTACAAATGACAAGGAACTAAACTCAGCTAAACAGAGGGGAAAAACATCAGAAATGTACGTTATTCCCATGCATCCAGAAAGGAGTAAGAAAAATTAAAGGGTATAGCAACAAATAAAGAAATACCAATATTAGAACTCCTGGACAGAAACAAGGAACAGCTCTTCAGTACTAGCCCATTGGACCCTGCAGTCTCATGGACTCAGAAACCTTCCTACCACATTGAAGTCACACTACAGAGATACCAGACTCAGGGAATATGGAGCAAAGACACCATGCAAGTAGCCACCAACACGAGGGAGACAACCCATGACCCCTAGCATTTCACTGCTCCAGTCCATGTTGTGCAGAGATGCACTAGACCATCCCCAGCAAGAACAGTGTTGCCCTGGCTGTATACAACTGCCTGTGCCTCCAGCTCCAGTACTCAGAGATGGTTTATTCTGGCAGGCTGATCCAAATTCCTTCCCACTCTCAAAGTGTCCCAGCAGCAAAGACTAGCAGCAATCACAGGTGACTTCTTTAGGAAGCCTGGAGCTTCATCACCTGCAAGATACAAAGGTGCAGACCATGCTTTGAGTACCCTGCAACACTAAGTACCAAAGTGAGTGCACACAGTGGTGGGAGATAATCTTTCTACAACCAGCAACCTTCCACTGCAAACACCAAGAGTCTTTGCTTCAAGATTTTTACTAGCTGGAACACAGCATTATTAAGGATTACTTTTTTCCCATTCTTTTATATATAAGAGGATGGCCTCCACCCTGGTGCCAGTAGTGCACATATTTACACTAAAGCAGGAGACATACATTTGGAATGCTTAGCTGTAACAGTGCTGCAATAAAAACACAGCAACATCTTTGTGCTGAGCACGTCATGATCTCACATGATCACACATATGACTTCTCTGCAGCCAGGCAGGGTTCTCAGGATGTTTTACCCTTCCTGCCTGCTGAAACTGGGTGGGCCAGGCCCTGGTTTGAGTTGCTAAAAAAAGAATGCTGGTGCAGGGAGCTGGACTCACAAAGCATTTGGGTGGGGATATGAAATCAAACTGGTGACAGCTGTGTTTCTCAGGCTGTGTCTGCATAGTACAAATAGACTGTACCTCCCTTACTTAGGGAGAAATGAGGCTCTTGGACTTAAGTGGAAGAAGCCTCCATCTCACCCTATAATCTCTGCTATGCAGACACTGCCAGGCAGCATCTGCTCAGGGAGTCAGGCCAGCATGCTCCAGCACACAGCAACTACAAGGGAAGAAGTTTGGGCAGTGATAAACCAGCTCCTACTCCATTCCTATAGAAGGACAAGTCAGCAAGATGGAGGAGAGCATCTGACTGGTATTTCTGAATGGTAGCTCATTCTTAAGTAGTCAACCTCATCTTGACTATTCTTTTTTTTCCCCATATTCTCTGAACTTGAGTGGAGGAAGCAGAGGAAAAGAACCATTTGGAAGGGAATAGAAATGGATATATGATGTTTAAAGAAAACTGACTGCATGGTTTCTAATCATGTAAACAATCTTTCACCACACAGCTTATAGCTTGAAGCCACAAGGCAGGAAGAAACCACTCCATACATGAGCTGTCTTAGCTCATCCAGTAGTTTTCATTGCTGAGCCACAGAGAAAAGTGCTCTAAGCTTTGCCAGACTAACTATGGTGCTGCTCAGGTGAGGAAAACATGCACAAAGGGTGACTTTTCACCCTTTGTCTATTCACTGCCTCTCTAGAAGGGTGGCTTCCCTGTAGGATGGCACATAGAACAAGGAAATTTCACTGCAAGGTGATCTCAGGCCAGCACATGGCCTTCCAGTCAGCTGATCAATAGCAACATCTGTGAAGCCCTCTCAGTTTTTACACTCAGAGTCTCATGGTGAATATAAAGGGTTTGTCAGGATCAGTGCATAATATTCATTAAAAATTGGTCTTGCACCCAATGCTAGAAAAAATACTTTCTACGAACAAGTGTTGCAAGACACAGTTCTAGCCAAGGGCTTTCATGACTTAGTTGCTAATATTAGCTAAGCTGCTAATAAATAACAGGAAATCTTTTTCCTTCCATACTGTAAAGACAGCCAATATTGTTACAATTTCAGGCCACGCAAATGCCCTCTGTTCTTGATCCAAAGCTCATTCAACACAGCTGTTATCACTAGCAGAATGCAAAAGTCTAGAAGTTTGCACAATTTTTAATTTGGGAAGACGTTGCTGACATAGTGCACAAAACAAATGCTTTGCAATGATAGTAACTCCACAAGAGCTTGGTAGTTGATTTTGCACAGACTAGTGCTCATCCACTGTAAGCAGTATTTTAGTTCAAATACTCCAGAAATTCCCCACGCCAAACCCTTGTAAAGTACTTGGCAACCCTAAATCTTATGCTGAAGATTATGAGCATGTATTCAAGATACTCAGCCATCCATGACGTTCCTACAAGTCAGCAAAACCTGGGCTGTCAAGAAAGAAAAGACTTCAAAAGAAAATTACAACTTTTCAAAGTTGTTATCCTTTACAAAGGTATCTTTAACTGAAGTTGCTTCTGCCACCAGCAAGACCAGAACGAGTGCTAACACATTTGAAAAGGAGAACAAATTTCCAACATCTCTGGCCACACAGGGAGGGAGAAGCTGTGATTCAAACACTGACACACTCGTGGGCAAAACTACTAGTAGCTGACATTTACAAGCATCAGCTCCCCATCCCCTTAGCCCAGCAGTCAGGTGCTGCTGGACTAGCTCTTCTGCCTCTTTCTTCAAGACCAAGGGAGCCAACAGCAGGCAGCTCTGGTGCCTCTGCTGACATCTCAATCACACACAAGCTCCAACTGCTGCTCAGCAAAGGTGAGGGTCTGACCAAGCCCTATGTGCCAGACCCAGGACGGCATTTCACATACCCCAAGATATCTCAGATAGTGTTAGAAGCCAATATTATGACAATTGACTCAAACCCTAGGGGACACTGCTCTTACCACTGCTCTTTCCAGGGCCAGAAATCTCCATTACACTGGCAGTATAACACACTTCAAATATTCTCCCTGCAAGTTCAGTGCTGATGGATAAAGTTAATTCTCAGACATGAGCAGGTCAGAAAGCGCTGTTTATGGCTTAAATAATCCAGGATTCTTACATATAGAATATCTTGTGGGAGACACTGCTAAAGTCATTCAGACTTAATTTTGCACCAAAAGCAAAAGCTTGTACCTGGTAGGCAACTAAGTAGACATTTCTAATTATCCAAACAAACAGCTCCAAGGATTTTTGAAAGAAACAGAAAGTTCTACATCTTTGAGAGTCCTATGTGTGAAGACAGAAGCTTGTGTCTTCACATATTTAACCCACTATGCTGGCAGTTAGGACCACAAGGCACAAGTTTTGTGAGGTGGTCCTGCAAGGAGCTGAGGCTGAGGAAAGATGCCTGCTATCAGCCAAGTCACCACACATTAACTGGTGACCAATCACCTGCTGAACTGTATACACTAGTCAGCTGCAAACTGCAGGGCGACCTGAACTTACTTCCCTGTGATTTATAACAACATGTTAAGCTAATATAATGTTGCTTTGTGCTGTGATGGGCTAGAAACAACCATGCAGTCAACATGACTCAGCTGAGCTGTACCAAGTTGAACAAAAGCCTTCCAAAAGTCACCCCTTTTTCCGGTGTCCCTAACCATCCTTCCTGTAACACTGAGGTGTGGTACCTTCCCAGCATTGTAGTTAACTATTATCTCCTTTCCCTATCCTGACAGAAAATAAATGAGAAAAGAATATCAGAAGAGAACATAAGAAACCTGTTAACCATGAATTCTTTTTCCCTCTCTGCCTCCCCTTCACATCCTGTGTCATTGTGGTCATCCTCACAAATAGCCCCAGGACTAGTTTACTTTATTTGTATGTAACCTCTCCTAATTGATGTTGGAAAGAGGTGGAGCTGCTGCTGCAACAGCAAGAAGCAGTCTGTCACTAGCCACAAGATGCAAGATAAAAACCTAACAAGCAAAATTCTCCCACACACTCTACTAAGGCCAGACAAAAATCTAAATATAATCAGTTTGAAGAAATCTTAGCTCGTGTTATTCTACTCCAAGTGTAATGTTTGCCAATAACATGGAAAACTTAATTGTGTGAGGAGTGAAGACTCATTTGTACCATTTAAGCTACTAGGTCTTCATTAGACATTCCTAACTGTTAAGTAAAGCAGCCTGCTGTGTTCTAACCATTATTCATTACTGGAATAGCATATGCTGCACTGCTTCGTATTTCAGATGAAGGTCTCAATTTTTCTGTATGGAAAATGAGTCTTCCTTGACCTTCCCCTCACCCCCACTTCTGGTGACAACTGCACTACTTTCCTCTGTAGACTGCAGGTTTTAAAATGATAGTTTGATTATGAGCTACATTTAGTTGTACTTCTGGGATGGAGAGGACTAGCTGCTACTGCCTGAACAAACATCTAAGGCAGGGGTTAAAAAAAGTCTGTTGAAGGTGAAATGGTATATCAAAATATGAAAGATGCTTCACTAGGACCTAGATTCTGACCACCTAAAACTTTAACCAAGTCCTATATGGAAAGGAAAACCAGAATCAGTTTGCTGCTTGCAATCGCATGTTACTAAGGCATGGTACATATCACATCTGTACATATTTAATAAAAAAGGGTGGTTATTTCTCTTCAATTCTTCATCCTCTTTCAAGAAAGAGAAGCCAAATGATGAAAATCCACCATGAACAAGTAGCCACTTGGCTCCAGCTGGGAAAACACCAGTGTTGATTGTTAGATCATTTAGCCACAACAGCTGAATTGCTCTCTGACTGGAAGTGGCTCTGGCTGCCATCTCTTCCCAGGACTCCTGTGTACTAGTATTGAACACCTGGAACAGGGAGATGATCTGTCTGGAGTGTAGAGTTTCATACTGAAGATAGCTAGGCAATTCATATTCAGATACATCTTATCAATAAACTAAGGCTTTTAAAGCTGTTGGTTTCTATACACATCTACTTAGTGCTCCACTAATGTGCCCCAGTATCACTGTCCACATATCACTGCCATACTGAGTTTAGTTAGTCAGACTTCTTCCAGAATGCAGTTCATCCAATTTAATGCTACCTGCAGGATGTCTGCCACACATCCGGTCCTCCAAGTGACAGCAGTGTGGGCGTGTTGGACCTATTCTTATGGACTCCTAGGTCATCAGGTCTAGACAACCAAATGGATTAAACACCTATAAGAAATATGAAGGCTGTTTCAGGTCACCATACTGGAAGCCTGGACCAAGTTTATCCTCTTGCGACAAAAAGGCTTTAGAAACAAAGGGGAAAAAGAGACAACAGGGAGCAGAGGAAGGGAGTCTATTAAAATGCCCTTCAAAAAGCAGGTGATATCCAAAGGCAGATGGCAAAATAGCAAACTCTGGTTCATAAAATGCCAACATAACAAAGGATCAGGGAAAGATTCAATGAAGAGTTTGGTCTGATAAATTTTCTTTCAGCATGTTAGATAGAAAGTCTTTAGGACCAACAGACTATCGGACTGTTGAAGGAGTACCAACAGAAGATGCACTCAAAACAAAAAGTTATGGAAATTCTTCACGCTAGCCTGGGGAGGTTTGTACTTTGGAGTCTTTCTTTAGAAGTAGTTTATCTTCTGTGTTCAGCAGAACAGAACTTGATTTTATTCATTCTTCTATTACCATTTTCTAAGGTCAGGTAATATTCAACCAAACATTTAAAAATAACTCCTACAGAGTGGAGGAGGAAGAAGGGGAGAACAGAACCTTCCAATCCTGAAGACTCAAACCTGTGACAGCAGTTACAACATTAAAACTTGAGCTGGTTCTCAAGATACTACTTCCCCACTCATAAGATAGCTGGCAAATCAAACAGATCATCAGCACACAACAATAAACACAAGAACGGGAGTTATATAGGCAACAAAATTTCTGTCATGTTCTCAGTTAAGTATTAAGAGGGAATGAGATGACAAACCCAAGGCCTGAAAAGCTCAGCAGTTTGCCTAGCAAGGTGGGAAACAACCAAACATGCCTCCAAAACAGCAGGGGACCATGGAGTATGATAGTTTCAATCATTGTATTTTCTGATATTTCTGCAATATTTTTAAGCACCTATAGCCAGAAGAAGCCTCAGCCTTTCTCAAACAAAAAAAGGAAGCACCTCTCTCTAATTTTCACTCCTTAAGACAGCATGACACACAGAGATATCACACTGGATAGGAGACATGACTTAACCACCTGCAGAACCAGGTTTAAGTTCCAGCACTTGTAAAATTATCAAACAATGCAAATGCTACAGGCATTCAGTGAAATTAAAAGCAATGAATTTACAGTGAGTTTTCACACATTATCCAATTAGTACCTTGCTGCAAGATATGAATGTGACAAACAGCTGTGTAATATTTATGAAAAGTATAAAGCAGTTGACTATCCAGCTTTAAATAACAAGGCAGTTCTGGGCTGACATCACTGTTACTTGTAACAGGAGGGAATTTGTCTCCATCTATGGCAACACTGTAGAAGACCTCAGCACCCATAGCAGCAATCAGCAAATGGATTGTAAAATCAAGGATTTCCCAAGGACATAACCCTCTTCACAACTGACATTGGCCACTAAGACCTAAGCTACCGTGTTAATTAAACTGGTGTCACTGTGAGGCACAGCAGTTCTGGTCCTACCCAACTTGCACTTAGATGACTACACTACAAAGCCGTGGAGCAAAAGAGAAAGAACATACAATAAGCACATCCTTACAGTATCTCCCACAGCAGATGACCTGATTGTCAGACTATATCCACCTCCAGAATTTCCATTTTTCCTTTGAACTATAAGTGAAGTGGTAGATCTGATTTTGGATCTGTATCAGACTGGTATCAGACCCAGAAAAAAATACCACAGCCTGTTTTTTTATGGGGAAAAAAGTCTTCTGCCATCACATTTCCTCTGTACTTACCTGTAGGAAATGAATTTACAGAAGATCTACAGGTGCTGACAGAATACAGAAACAGCACTGCACTTGAACAGATAGAAATGGATACATGTTTCGATTTCAGACCTTGGCGAAAGCTGCCTCAGTTAATACAAGGAGCTTTTGCAAGCTTAAAGCAAACGCAGCTTTGTAGTTTTAAAATAAATATGCCTTATAAGAGTAGAAATGTATTTTTAACAAGTAAAAAACATATTTTATGCAAGAAATAATAGTGATAAGTAAAGGAGTAAAGAGCTTCAAGTTTAACAATTTTATAATAGAGTTTCTTAAAAAGTTAAGATGCATTAATATAAGCTTATGTAATAGGCCATAATAGCAATATGTTCATTGGATAAGAAAGTACTAATTGTAACAAAATCATACAGTGTTGATTGGTACAAATGTGTAAGCAAGCTTTGTGGCATTAGCTTATTGGCTTAAAAAAGTATATAAGGCCTTGTAGAAAAAAGACTGGAGCTGCTGCTTTTTCAGCAAGCTGCTGCTACCTCACCAAGTTGCTGCTATTTGGCATCTGTACCTGCTGCAGCTGCCACGCCTGCCACTTCTGCTATAGCTACTGTAACTACTGCTTTTGATATTAGAGATGTTGTTCACAACATCTCTCCTGTCTCACCCTTCAAAAAACATAAGACTGATTCAGCAATAAATCATCTCTGTGACATCCCAGTTACTTTAATCCTGGGACAACCCTGGAAATCCTGACACTTGCCCTCAACAGTTTGATGCCACCATATGAAAGGGAGATGATATTTACACCAGTACTGATGCTAGGCTGGTGTTTGAACTCAGGGCTCCTAGACACAAGGGGACTCTTAGGGGTAAGGTGAACAATGACACAGCCAACACTGCTGACCAAAAGCCAGGCAGACAAAGATCTGTACAAATCCAACTTCCTTGGCCTCACTGCGACAGCAGGTATCTTGAGAAAGCAGCAAAAATGCTGACTTTGGCTCTGTGAGCAGTGCTGGTGACCCAGACAGGCAGACAGTAGGAGCCAGGACAGGCATGGAGGTATTGCATAATGGCTAAAGCCCCTCATCCTAGAAAACAGAAAAAAGCCCCTAGACTGCTAATCTGCTAATAAGTGCCTAGTTTCTCTCTCAAAAGAAAGCCACATCCTACTCTCCCATGCAATAGCAGATGGGAAAGCCATCACAATGCACCATTCCTTGCCAGCAGGTACTCAAGAAGGCAGTGCCTGTGCAGCCCAGGCCAGCTGTGGCTGCCAAGCAGCCTGCCTGCACACAGCCATCTGTAGTAGTTCTCACCTGCTAAGTGACCTCCCTGGCTGCATCCATAAAGACATGTCTGGAGTGACAAGCTCTGCAGAAATTTAAAAGACTTCTCAACTTAAGACAAATTTTACTAGAAAATAAAATGTTTTAAGCAGGAAAAGCAAAGTCCCTATGCAAAATTAAAAAAAAAAATCCAAAACATGTATAGGCAGGTCTCTCCTAAGAGACTTGTCCTCTTTGGCAGGTTTGATTCTGGTCACTGGTGTTTCTGGATTGCAGCAAACACTATGCAATCTCTCCCCCAAGGAAGTTGCTCTTTCTATCACAAGAGGGGTGATCACCTGCTCCCCAACTCTACAGAATCCTCCCATCAGGTGCTCTCAGGGCTCTGGCATCCCTTTTGCCACTTAACAATCAAGCAGAGATTACATCCTAGGCATTGGGTTTCATGACCTTGTAGTGTTCCCGTCTTTCTTTTGAGAAAGCCAGACTTCACGTTGTTTGGGTTGTCTTGATACTGCCCATATTTCCATACACAATCTAACTTCATCCCTTTAAAAGTTTTTAATTGACTGACCAAATTAAACCACCCAGATGTGATGTGATGTGATGTGATGTGATGTGATGTGATCTGCTTTGTAACCCACAAACTGAAACCTGCACTTTTCACAATCCCATAAGCACTGTAAGGTGGCTGTGCCACAAAATAGGGCCCACACACTTTCTCACAGAAAAAGGGCAGCTAAGAACTAAAGGATCCACAAAATCTATGAATGTCTTTTCCAAAGAGGGACAGCTGTTACACAGCCTTCCAAGATCAGGAGACAACAATAACAAGGAACCAAATCTGAAAGTTCCTGGCTCTCTCAAGTGTCACAGCCACCTTATCCGATTCAACACTAGAAGATAGTTACTGAAGGTGAACAAAATATCCTGTGGCCACATCTCAAAATTACAGGCATGACAAGGAGAATAAATGGAATTGATCAATTTGAAGTAACTCAGAAATTGATTTTTTAAAAATTATTTCACCCTATAGAATAGCTTGAAAAAGAAGTCAGTTTAAGGGGGGTTTTTTTGCTTTTTTGTTGTTTTTTTTTAATATAGAAGCCTTACAAGTGAAGTAATCTAGCATTGTCAGAATGACCTTGAAGGAAAAAAAACCCAAACCACCAAACATTTTTGTTCCCTAAGCAAAGTAATTTTTTTGCTGCTCTCTGGATTGTCAAGTTCTTATCTAATATATCCACGTTTGAAGCAACTATAATACCCAAGGAAGCCATAATTAAGATAATTAACCTATCATACACACGTAATTATGATTTCAACTTCAATACTTGGAAGAATTATTAACATGTTGCTACATGATACAAATTTTAAAAGAACTTCAGAGTAGCAGTTAATAGGTTATAAAATAAAACAGGAGGCAATTAAACTATTCAACTCACTGCAGATATTACTATCACAGGAGAGTATACTTTGGCTGGGATGAATTCTCTTCACAGCACTCCATATGGTACTGCATTTTGGATTTGTGATCAAAATAGTAATGGTAACACACCAATATTTCAGCTGTTGCTGAACAGTGCTTGCACAGCAACAAGACCTTCTCTGTTTTCCACTCCACTTTTCTACTCCTTGCCAGCAAGTAAGCTAGAAGGTAAGCAGAAGATTGTGAGGGGTCACTGACAGGACATCTGAGCCAAATTGATTAAAGAGATATTCCTCATCACATAACATCATGCTTGGCAAAAAACTCTGGGGGTCACATTTTCCAAAGTAATTGTTGCTTAGAGACTGGCTGGACATCCCACTGCTTGCAGAAGGTGGCAAGTTACTACTGCCTTTGTGTCACTTCATGTGCACACAATGCACACTGTCCTTCATTTAAACTGTCTTCATCCTGACCCAAGAGTATTTCTTGCTTTTGCTCTCCTGATTCTCTCCCTCATCTTGTTCGAAGGGCCTGAGCCATCAGCTGGTCATTAATTGCTAACCAGGGTCAGCTCCTTTCAGAATCACAAAAGACAGAGTTACTCCTTACAAACCAAAGAACAAGGAGTCATGCAAGTCAGATTAAAGAAAATTTAGACAACTCAGGGTTCTGGAAAAAAACCAAAACCTACAGGTGAATTAAAAATGTATTGTAATAGCTGGGGATTTCAGGAGCAGAAAACGAAAAATAAAGTAGGTTTTTCAATACATCAGATGCCAGCTGGTTCTAAACTACCTGGACAAAGATAAGGCAGACAAAATCAGCGCAGTGGCACTACATATTTCTGCATCTGCTTTCACTTTAGGTGATGTGGAACAGAAAATCCTCCGGCTTGTGTTAACTTTTTTCAGAAAAATGCAATGTACTTCTGGGGGCAAAAAAAAAAAGATCCAAAAGTCAAAATACAAATCCCCACAAATAGGATCAAAATGAAACATTAAATCCTTCATCAGAAACATTAAATCCTTCAGCAGACGAGTGAGCCAACGGTGCTGACAAACTCAAAACCACCCCACAGATTAAATTTGACCCATGTATTATGACTCATCTGAATAATTGCCGAGCAAGCTGTGCCTGAAAAAAACATCTCAGCATGGAAGAATTTCTACACCTGGGTCAGGGAAGGTGAGCTGTACTCAGCTGCCTTCCTTCGCAGCAGAACTTGTCGGTGCCTTGCAGAGAAAGCCAGGTGGCAGAGGAGGAGTAGTAGGGAGACAGAACAAATGACAGTTCAGAGTACAGCTGTGAGGAGCTGGAGAGGCAGATTAGTCCAATAACAACAGATAGAGAACCAAGGTTGAGAAGAAAAGGATAAACCACATTCCATAGGTATCAACACAGAGCTGTTTGGAGACGTTTGGTGAGTAGGTGATCCCAGAAAACATCTGAAAGGTCAAGTTAAGTTCATAAGCTTTTCTGGACTGAACAACCATTGCCATCATCTTAAATCTATTGCATTTCATTACCTGCTCCCACAGTAACTCCTCTCTGAGGCAAACATGTGAAAGCACAGGAGTTGCCTGAGGCCCCTCCTGCTACCTCTGGCACATGTGCTGTCTCCATGACAATCACCACGTTTCACTAAGACTTATCAAGCCCCACAGGAAGCCTTGCCATGCAACTGGCACCTCAGCTTCCAGCAGCAGGACTCAGTCATTAAGAGTTAGCTCACATACATCATCCAGCCAAAGCACTGTACCACAAACACCGTACAAGGAGAGGGGTCATCCACATTGTCTCCTAATTTTAAATGGTGGGGGGTTTCTTGGGGGAAGGTGTGGGAGGCATACGAATAATTGGAGGAGACTCAAAGGCTCCAGATGTGCAGAAGCCTCTTAGTACATAATTTAAAATTTTGGAGGAATGTATGCACTGAGAACTGCCATCTCAAATAAGAAACATTTCTTGAACCCAATTCATGGACAATTTCCTGAGAAAGATGTACAGTTCTTTGAGCTTCAATTTTTTCAGTGCTATACTGAAACCTACTATGCAATATCAAGGCTTCAAACAAATGAAGTCTTGTCAATACTGATTCTGATCACTGATTCAGAGTTTAATAATTTCCTTCCAACATTTCACCTCTTACCACTTGTCTACTGCAGACAAGATATTTCCTAGGAACTCACTTTCCTTTCTTTAACATTTATGGTGAGGCAAAGCACCAAAGTACGAATCCTACTGCTAAAACTCAAAGGCAATAGAATACCCACTCTTATGGTATCTGAGCTCTTAATAATTGTCCAACCTGTTCTTCTAAGCTTCAGTTGCAGATATTCTAAAGCTTCTGTAAATAAACAAACAGTCAATAGCACATAAATTGTAGTTGATCATTTGTGAATTGGAAGAGGAATCAGAAGATCCAGCAATATCCTTTGAACCCTAGTTTCTATTATACCTCTACTGTTTATCTATGAAACCACATAGTTTTGCTATCTGACTCATGATTCTAAGCATCCAGTGAGGGTAAAACAGATAACCATTTGATAAACAATCAAACTCACATGGAAAAAAAATCCAAAACTTAAGAAAATTGAAACAGGACACAGAATGAGCAGGTCTAAACTCCAATCATGTGAAGCATGAGTATTCCAGGAGCCCCAGAAACAAAAAAGCATCGTGGTTTTAAATTGGGTGTGATACCAGATAACAGCAGTGATTCATCTGGAAGACAATGAGAGTACAAAAGCAAGAGACAAGCCAAAACCTGCACTGTAATGACAACGCATAGTCACAGCCTTAACATCTCCTTTGGTGCTTGACTGAGAGGTTAAGAACAGGGTAACTTGTTTCATGAGTACAAATAATAGGAAAAACTATAGCCATCACAGAAGCAAAAGCCATCAAAACACAAATGGCTATTACCAGCTTGTCTCCTGACTGATGCATGCTGCAGCCATCTGCAATCACACACAATAAAACCACTCTGCAAAGCAGCACAGCTTTTGCAATTTGAACCAAGACATTTAGTCACAACCAAGAGTCTGACCATAAAGGTTGCAGATGCAAGAGGGAACAATATTGAGAGCAAATGAATTTCCTGCCACAGTAAAATGTGTAAAATTTATGTCTCAACTTGACCATCCACATGCTTATAGATGCAGAATGAGACAGTAACTCCTTATGCAATTGCTAATGTCTATTTACATACTGTCCTTTTTTTTAATGAACAAACTAACATTTGGTCGCATTCATGCAGTTTTATGGTTTTGGGGTCAAGAGATGCATACATAACCTCTACCCAATACCAGATATGCGTGCCCAACAAGCATTTCTACAATTATGAGATGGATTGCATTTTTTTTTTCTTAGCTGCTTCCTGCCCTTCAATTCCCCTTCAATATTGCTTCTAGAAGTCTAAATCTCTGAGCAACTGCTACTCTGAACCTGATTTTTCAAAGACAGCCTATTAATGCAGGAAGTGTCTCCTGACAAACTCAATGGGCTCTGACATTATAAGAAATGGAGGAAGGTCTGGGGAGCAGAGTGGGCAAAGAGGCTACTGCCCCTATTGAGAACAACATTCATGGTCACATCTTGTTAGACACCAGAAACTCCACTAAAGACATACAGGTAACTGGGTTTTAATTTGCTTAGGATTCCCAAAGAACTAGGTATTAACAGAAAACCCCCTACAAACTCACCAAATACAAGTTTCCTTCTTTCTCTAAAGATGACTTCCCAGAAACACTATCCCAATGATTACATTCAGTCTTTAATCAGACCTTCAACCCTCAACAACTACCTCTGCAGACAGAAACATAGCAGATGTTCAGAACTGTCAGCACACTGAAGCCTCGCTGTGCTTGCCTCCGACAGTGAGAGCTGGAAAAGGTGACCTTTACAGTCTGGTACCAAAACAGCACATGTACTGCCTCTCTTCAATTCTTTCTTAAAAGTCTGTACTATCAAAAAGTAAAACCCTTTCTTCCTCAGGACAGAATGGATAAAAATACACTGTCACAAGACAGGGAAACCTGACGTGTTCTCTCCATGATGTTATTGGAAGTTATCTGTCCATTGTGTATATCTTTAAACTGTGCTGCTGCCCTTGGGTGTGAATACTGTGTGCAGAGCCCTGGACACTATTTTTGTTACCAAAAAAATTCCTTGGTTTGCATCAGGGTGCTATTCATCTATTTCAGGATAACTTAAGGTAGGGCTATCTAGCTAATGATAGGGTCCACTATAGCACCAAGTAGACACCTAGTCTTGTCAAGCTTGTTCTTTAAACCCCTGTCTAATTTGGCTAGACAGTTTGTACCACATAGTAATTGTTCATACACTTCCAGTGAGGTGACAGCTAAGAAGAGAGCTGTACTTTCAGCAGAGGGGAGTGAGTAGAGATTGCCAAATACACACCCCACCCCTTCAGTGTAGCAGAGCATGTAAGCTGAGCTCCAAGTATAGGGCTCACTGCCAGTAAAGAGTAACTGCAAGAGGATTCAGTAAGGACCATAAGGACATGCTAAACTTCTGGTGCCTGGTTAGGATCTCGTGGCTACTGTAATGGTCAGGTGGCTCTCATAATTTTGTAAAGGCCCAGCTGAACTCAGCAAATGCAAATGTCAAAAACAGACCTGAGAAACTCATCTCAGGAAAAACCTTAATTGTAACCTTGCAGCCTCTCATTTCCCAGGGAAACACACACCACACAAGGAGCAAAAATTTACCACTTGAAATATCACCCGAACACCTCCACAAAAGATCTAGCTACGCCAAGCAGCACTTTCATTACAGTGATCTCAAGGGGATCCTGCATTTCTTTTCCTGCAGCTGTGACCACTGTAGAACCCTTTCCTGTAGCAAAGAAAATAAAATAGTTCATATTGCTCTGGAATCAAAATGTGCACCAAACACAAGATACTGCAACCTCCTGATTCAGTAGGGCACTGACCTAGAAAACCCACAAAGCTGAAAAGGGTTGCAGCTGGACTGAGCACATCTAAACACTATTCATGGCTGCCAAAAGGGGACAGTTGTCTTTTCTCTGTGTTCATCCTGCCACTTGAAAAGCTATTTCAACTCGTGCTCTGGAAAGTCATCCATAAAAGAAAAAAGAAACTTTTATTTCAGATAGGCAATTTAAATCAGGTCAGTGATGACTACAAGAATTGGGAGCAGTACAACTGAAAGCAAGGGACAGGCAAGATAGAAGAGAAGGTCACCATAACTTGCAGCGGAAACACAGACCACCTCAGCTGTATCATTTAACCTTACTTCAGGGGATTTGAGAAGGCAAGGGACAGAGAAATAATCTGGTCTCTAAAGTGGAAGTGCTCAAAGAAGGGAAAATTGCAGTGATGATTATGAAATGCAGATTCTTCAGGTCTCTCCACAAAAGCAAAATCAGTGGGACCATTCAACAAACTCAGCTTTGTCCTAAGTTGCTTGTCACTGAAGTGACTATTCAACTCTTCAGGGTCTGTCTCACAATGTGCACTTCCAAAAGCATTTCTCAGGTTTTATTTATCTATTAATAAAAATCTCACCCTCCTTGAAACTCAATGAAAACAAATAGATATCATCCTTAACACTATCAGCATAAGAATCACCTCACCAAAGAAGTGAGGGGGAGAAGAAAGAAGCCTGAGAGGAAAAAAACAGGTAACAAACACAAACAGGAAAAATGATAGGAAAAGCAGCCAAACCCATATCTTGTGGGAGACAGGGAAAAATCTTGTTGGCTTCCAAGAACTTAAGTTTCCCTTTTCCCCCTCCCCCCTCCAACCTATTAACTTACTAATTAAAAATAATTTTTTGAGTAATCCTTATTGGGAGTTTCCTGTTTACACAGCAGTTACTCCGTGATCCAATAAACTCCCTGGCCTGAAGTACGTGACCTTGACACACACTCAGTCCAGAATACAGCAGTTACCTTGTAAACAGGAAGCTGCCAGTGCACCAAGGCACAGGAACAAGAAGCACACAGAAGTTATACTTCTGCACCAGCACCTCCTGCAGCTTACTTCAAGAGCAAATCAGGAATTAAACCAAATAATACATCATGAATACCTATGCCAACAAGCGTTTGCCAGAACTCTCTGAAGCTTTCTTGAAAAATCACAACATTTTTTTTTAATTGTAAACATCTTCCATGGGCTGACATGGCCAAAAGACTTTCAGACATCACAGGGTGGCTTTTGAAAGGCTTTTAGGCATAAGTAAATTAGAGCAAAGCAGAGGAAATTTTTATTATAACCTGCACCTTACTGTTTTAGGTTGGAGGCAGATGACAAGCATTAGTGTTCATACACTCTGGAAGGTATCAGGCTTTATGGGAATCATACACATGGTAACACAAGGCAAATGTATGGGTATATCAGTAGGAACTTAAATACCAGGCTGCAGCTGCATGGATGGCTCCCTGCTAACCTGCATCACAAAAGTCTGCCTTTTGATAAGAGCAGAAGCAGTAACAAGTCTTATCCTCTGATCTGGAACACAAATTCCAAAGCAGTGGACTTTGCATTTTAATCTTAGACAACTAATCTACTTTACAAAAGTTGATAGTCCCACTTCACCCTGGCTCTCCACAGTTCCAAGTTATACTGACCTAAAAAGGCCTATAGAAAAATAATTTCCAAAAATACATCTCAAACAATCAGCAGCCATTTCCACTCAGCCCCCTGATAGACAGTTGAAGGCCTGGACATAAGAGCAAGCCCAAATTTGTCTCTTATGTGGAACACAGATATTCTCAGTCACCCTAGTAATTTCTTAGTAGTGGCCCATCCCAGTAGACAGTCTTCAGAGAATGTTCATCAGCAGTTACTTGCACAAAAAAAAGGACAAATGGGCTAATATTAAGATGTTATAAAGACTATTTCAAAGGGAAAACCTCCAAGCAGCTGCAGTGATCTAGTTTTGAAAGGCATTCAGCAGACACCAAGGGAATTCTCCAACATTCCTTTAAAACAGATTTGGGCAAAGCAATTGGCTGTCCCCTTTAAATAACTGTATCTATCAAATCTCTGACACAGAGAGATTTAAAAGGGAGCTCACTACCAAGTTTAGCACCATTTTCCCCCCTCCCTTTCACAGCAATTTGCTATATTGTAGTCTACACAGGAAGCCACAGGTACCAGCTGCTTGCTGCACTAAGGAGTCCCTCTTACCCTATAATTCTTGAACAAGAGCCCATCAATAACAAAACATTTGAATTGCTAAGGGACCTCTGGAGATGGTTTAGTCTATATAGAGCCCTTTAAAAAACCATCAGCAGCTATGCTCACTTGCAGATACCCACCACCAACACACTACAGTAAAGGTGCTGGACTCGTGCTACCAATATTTGAAATTTGTCCCATGTGAAAGGCATGAAGCCCACCAAAAGGCCCGTGATGGGCTTTAAAGTACAGTGTTCTCCAAAGCTGTCTTGATGCACCTGCAGATTCAAAGGGAAGTACAAAAACTGACAGGAGCAGCAGCTCCACAGAAGTGCCCTTCCACTTAACTCGTGCTAACGGCACCATCTAGTGCATCTCATGCAAACAGACCTTCTTTCCATAGGTAACAAAACAGGCAGTAAAATTGATACCACACAGTAATTTCTTGTAAAATCAGAAAATGCAGGTAGTGCTTGTAAATAAAACATGCTAAAAAAATTTGTGTGCATACCAGTCACTGAAAGGTCACTCCACAAGCAGCTTACCCAAGTGGTGGTCAATGTGATCAGAACAGACACACAAGAATTGCTTCAGTCTTTGGCTACAGAATCAAGAATTAAGTGCCAGCAAAACTACTGCTGTCAAGTCCTGCCTGTTTGACAAAGTAACAGACCAGAAAACAGATAAATGGGATAACTGTTGAATGAGTTTCAGGTTGTAGCAGTACAGTAGTAAGCACCTTTCACCAAATCAAGAAGCCAATACAAAGTTGAAGAATATGTACCTTTATTTCATTCTGTAAAACTTCCCAATCACCTCACAATTTTCACCTCATCATATAATTCCATCTTTCATCACCTCTCTCTGCAGAAATACTTCAGCTCTTCAGGGTGTGCCATCATCCTCTGCTCAGACTTTGCTTGCACAGCTTTGAAGTGAGGTAGACAACACCAAACAGTGCTATAGAGTGCCTTCTGCACTCCAGCTCCCATCACTGGAAAGAAAAAGTGCTTCCTTAAGCTAGCCAACAGCTGCTATGCTGACCAGGCGTTTTTACCAACCTGTCCACTCTGGGAGCACAGGCAAACACACTGAATATCAGGAGTGAAGATTCCTGGAACTGGATTGTTTTGGAGGGGGGAATTCAAGGCACCTAGTTGACTGGCTGCACCTATTAGACTACTCTAGAGAATACCTGCAGCCTTAAAACAAAAATGACCCATATTCTACAGCATTACTCACCTCACTATAGCTCTACTCCAGTTAAAGAGAAAAAAGAAGGGGAGAAAAAGAAAGCAGATAGAGCATTTGTAACAGTAGCATGTCAGCTAATAGGATATAAACTACCATAGTGGACAAAACAAGCTCTTACTTTATACTTGCAAATTACACACAGTCCTAATCATAGAATCACGGAATCATTACGGTTGGAAAAGACCTCCAAGATCATCAAGTCCAACCTTTGACCAATGACCACCATGTCAACTACACTGTAGCACTAAGTGCCATGTCCAGTCATTTTTTGAATGCCTCCAGGAGTGGTGACTGTACCACCTCCTTGGACAGCTCATTCCAATGCTAAACTAACCTTCCTGTGAAAAAATTCTTCCCAATATCCAATCTGAACCTTCCCTGGCATAAGGCCATTTCCTATCATCCTGCTGATACTTGCCTGAGGGAAGGGGCCAATCTGCACCACAAAATAACCTTCTTTCACACAGTTGTAGAAAACAACAAGTTCTCCCCTGAGCCTCCTGTTCTTTTGGGTGACCCATGCGTTGCCAGCTTCTCCAGAAGAATGCTGTGAGACACAGCATCAAAGGCTTTACTGAAGTCCATGTAGACACATACACAGCCTTTCCCTCATCCAGTGGGCAGGTTACCTGGTTATAAAAGAAGATCGATCAGATTAGTCAAGAAGGACCTGCCTTTCCTAAACCCATGCTGTGGCCTGATGCCCTGGTTGTCCTGTACATACTGGTAACCTACCAAATGCAACTTAGCGCCCAAGCTTCTTCATAAGCTGCCTAAAAGGGCAACTAAGATGAGCTAGTATAGTTTACAGCTATATAATGGCAGAAAAGGGTGATACTCTAAACCAAAATTTATTTTTAAAATTATCTGGATGGATAAAGCACACTTGTTTCATATCTCATAGAATCACAGAATGGTTTGGGTTGGAAGCGCCCTTAAAGGTTATCCAAACCTGCTGCCATGGGCAGGGACACCTCCCACCAGATCAGGTTGCTCAGGGCTCCATCTAACCTGCCCCTGAACACTTGCAGGGATGGGGTACACATAGCTTCTCTGGGCAGCCTGTGCCAGTGCCTCACCACTCTCACTGTAAAAACCTCCTTCGTCGTATATAATTCAAACCTACTCTCTTTCATTTGGAAACCATTCCCCAGTGTCCTAGCTCTACATGTCCCAGTAAGAAGTCTCTCACCATCTTTCTTGTAGACTCCCTCCAAGTACTGGACGACCACAATTAGGTCACCCCAAGTCTTCTTCAGGTTGAACAATCCCAACTCTTTCAGTCTTCCCTCACAGGAGAGATGCTCCAGCCCCCTCATCAGCTTGGTGACCCTCCTCTGACCTGGCCTGATTGCCAGGAGAAAGAAAAAAACAATGAGAAGGAAAAACAAGGTAAAAGACAAGAGAAAACCAGGGAATAGCAATGCCCAACACCTAGGGTTAACTAAGCTCTGTTACTTTGTCCCACCCAAGAGTCTCAGGAAGGGCTCCAACATCACACGCAGCTGTCACAACAGCACGGGGACGCCGAGAAATACGAACTTCCCACACTCCCGAGAGGGCAGAAACCTTCTCTTCTCCCTACACCCCTTTTCCCATCCAGGGAGACACAGCTCAGGGCCCTGCCAGGGACGAACATGGCGGCTGCGCCCTCAGCGGCCCTTGTGGCGCATGCGCCGCCCCCGCCCGCCCGCGGCGCGCTCTGACGCGAGGAGTGTAAACAAAGCGGCGCCCTGTGGGAAGAGGGAAGCGCTACGTGCAGGAAGAGGGAGCCTCCATCTTAGGCGCTCGTCGCGGCGGCGGGATGGCGACGGATAGCCGGGAGGAGAAGGGTATGTGGCGGTAGAGGGGGAACCAGGCGTTAGGGTCCGGGGAAGGGGGAAGGCTCGGGCGGGGATTGAGCCCCCACCCGAGCCTTCCTTCCCACCCCCCGGGAGCCACTGTGGAAGCTGGTGCTGGGCCTTCATCCCGGGGGACGGACGTCTCCTCCAGGAGAGCAGAGGGGTGGCGGGGTCAGGAGTGACTCTTCGAGGATGATTTTTTTTGCGGAAGCGCTCCCCGTGTTTTTCTGGAGAGCTGGAGGTAATAGGGCCCCTCATACTGTGGTGTTCCGGGGCCAGCGGGCTCGGGGCAAGGTGACTCGAGCAGCGGGAAGAGGGAGAAGTTCGTGGGCCGTAAGTTTTGCATTAGCGACAGCGAGTTACTGCTGGATGTCTTTTCGCAGAAAGTATTTTTATTGCGGCTTTTTATTTCCGCTTGGATCACTAGGCCGTTTTGATTTGGGGGTTTTTTTGCAGGATTTTCTGTAGAGCGATGTAGTTACTTTAGTAAGCCGAAAACTGATGCTGGAATCTTATTTTTGGCTCGGCTTTTCGCAGTCAGCTGTGGTTTCTGGGCACTGTGGATAAATAAATTTGAGTAGGAGAAATCGGACGTTTTCAGAGTCATTACTCTGGAATAATAATCTGCGATAATTAGTCTCGAATAATAGAATCACAGCTCCTAAATCTCATTGCCGCTATACACGGAAGCTGAAATGATCTGCATGTTATCTGTGAGATTATATCCATCAATCCTCACGAAATAGTCTCTTTAAGAAGCAAAACCAACGTTAGGTGGAACAGATTGCCGTTTAGTGGTTAGTGCAGAGAGTTGTAGAGTTATAAAAAGGGTAAAGTATCACTGGGATATTGTGGCTTGGTTTAGTTCATTTTAATTTCTATGGAGAATATGCTTCGTGTAAAGCTTTTTCCAGGATATATGTACACAGAATGACTTTGTCAGCATGGTAAGAGTTTGCTGTCTAATTATTATTGTGGAACTATATGACATGGAAAATTCCCAGTAGGTTTTGTTAGAACTGATAAATAAAATTATTGGTGGTGCTTGATCCTTAATGGTATTATTGTAAAACTGGTAGATTAGGGTATGATCAGATTGTGTTGAAACAGATCTGATCTGCCACTGTGGATGAGCAGTGAATTTGAAATGTTTGCTGTTGCCATCTATAAATTTCTATCCATATAATTATTTATCTAGTTGGGCTTGATTTTTTTTTTTTGTTAATATTTTGTTATCACTGTCAATGGTCAGGTTATATTTTTACTTTAATTTGCTTCTAATTCTCATGTGAAAGGGGTTATTTTGACTGAATAGCAGGTGTTGATGTACATTTGTTTGCAGCTGAACTGGAAGGCCTCCATTGGAAGATAAATGCTATTTTACCACTTAAAAAAGCAGAAATAAGGCTTGCAGAACTGTTTAGTTTGAAATCACTGGGTCTTACTTCGTTTGTGTATACCAAATCAGATTTTTGCTTTGACCCTTCCAATAGATCTAACACTCCTGGCCAGGGGAGGAAATGGCCTCCCAGGCTACCTTCCTGCTGTTTTGGATGAGTTAAATTTGTTCATGGAAGGATCCCACAAAAGACCAGGGGCAGGAGAACCCTGTGGGGAGTATATGTCATGGAAAGAACTCATTTGGTCCCTCCCTCTTCAGTGGTGATGGACTATAAAATACCTATCCACTGCCATTTTCCTGTTACTGCTTTTTTTGTTTTTCCTGATAACTCTCTGAGGTAATTTAGCTCTTCAGGTTGAACACTGACAGTAGCAGTTCAGTGAGAGGAATCATCTTGTGCAAGTCAGTCAAGCAGTATATCCAGTGCAAGTGAGAGACAGGAAGCAGGCTGCTGAATAAATCTGGAAATGTGTTTCTAAACAAGTCAGGTAGATGTGCCTATAGAAGGGGATCGAGGAACTCATCCTGCTCTTGTCTCTTGCACCCTTGTTTAGGGTTCCAGCTACAAATGAGGCCCATCCAACCTGAAAGGGATTTAGGAGGGAGTATGTGTCAGACTTGCATTTTCTGTTAAATTTTCCTTTTCATTTATTTCTGAATGAGCTGATACAGGATTCTTTTAGCACCTCTGAGTGCTACTGCAGTAGGTAGGTTAAATGTAGTTTACTCGAGTGTTCTGTTGTCTCACCAAGAGGCAAGCAAATCTAAGGTTCAATATGTGTGATTTGAGATGGATGATATGTTTAATTTCCTAATCCCAGAGTACCTCTTTTTCGTTAGTGTCCAGTGTGCGCTGGACTTGCCAAGCTTCCTGTGGGCAACCAGAGTGCAAGCCAGGAAATTGCATCCCATGTTTGGCAGTGGCACAGCCATGAATCTGACTCTCATATATTTATTGCTGTGGATGCATCGATATCTACAAACATAAAGGGCTATTCCCAAGAGAATTGTGATGCAAGTCCGTGTTGCATTTAAATGCCTGCTAACTGTAAACTGCCAGGGAAAGGTTTGATCCACTTCTCTCTGCACCATTTCCTTTGCATTAGACACACCAGCTGAGAAGTCCAGGGATCACTTCTGCATTCCCGTACCACCAAAGATGTAGAGAAGTGCCAGCAGGAAAGTTAGCACATATGCTGACTTCAGATTTGGTAGTATGTAGTAGAGAGACAGTTACAACACTAATTGGGGGTGAGGTTTATAATGTGGATTATGTTTGGGGTTTTTTTTAACATCAGGCTGTAAACTTCTTTCGTGGCTCAGCTCAAGATTTTGAGATCGATGAGCTGCCAAACTCAAGAGGACTTAATTTGCTGTGTTACCCCAGTTTCATGCAGTACAGGAGTCCTTACTTGCATCTGCTATGGATATTGTCAACCAACTGAATCCTTGGAGTTTGCTCTGCTTTCTTTTTCCTGAGCACAGAAAATACAATCAATCACAAAATGGAAAGAACTAAGAATTTTGGAGAAGAAACAAGAGATTCCAAAATCAATATATTTTTTTATTTTTCCCTTTGCATGTTTAGTTCACTCTTACTTTTTAAAGTGCTTGGAATATAGATCTGCTACATTAAAGCCGATGAATCCTTCTTCTGCTAGAATCACTATATATCCCTGTTGGTTTTAAGCAAAGTGAAACAGCCAGGAAAGGTGACAGATTTTAAGTTTTGTGACCAAGTGTGGTCATTGACTGCTTCTGGCATGAATTTTCTTTTAACACTTGCCCATTTGATCAAGTTGTGGGGTTTTTTCAGAGCAGCTCAGAGTTAATTAGGCAGCAAATAAGTACTGCTTTCCCCATTGTGTTTTTTCTATTTGTAAGTGAACCACAAAACCCACCTTTCTAACACAGCAATGACAACAAAAATAGTTGAAGAGAGGTAATTCAACATGCAAGTTTCAGAATTTTGCAGGGATACAGGTCCTTCCTCTTTACTAATGGGACTCAGACTATCTCCTGTCACCCTTTTTCTAGAATTTTATACAAGCTTTTATGTTCAGCTTTCATTTGTAGGTCAACTTTTCTGCAAAGCTTGTGTGACATGAGGAGCCAACTTGGACCTTGTTTAGAGGTCTAAATGCATCTTGTGACATATTTTAATTCTTTTATTTGCTCAGCTCGATCCTTCCAGCTGAGAGTGTAGAAATAAATCAAGAAGACTTCAATTTTTGCTTTGTTGCAGATCTGTAACCCTAAAGGAGATGTTTGGGTTTGTAAATACTAGTTCCATCGTTTACATATCCAGACTTTTTATGGTTGGTTTTGACTTTTTTTGTGTATTTTCAGATGGTGAACTGAATGTTCTGGATGACATTTTGACTGATGCTCCTGACCAAGATGATGAGTTGTATAACCCTGACAGTGAACAAGACAAAAGTGAGAAAAAGGGTATGTGACTAGGGTAGTGGATGTCCTCCAGGAACATAAATGGTAAAAAATGTCTGTCTTATTACAGTTTAAGTCTTTGAAGTAGTGGATTTTATAACTTGATTCAAAGAGTGAATGAGTTCCAAAAGTCTTTATTTCATGGATATATACTTTTTCACCTTACCTTCCAAGCAAACCGTCAAGTCTGTTTCCTTTTGTCTCAAGAGCAATTGCTGAGTCTGGCTTGTTCTGAATTCCTTTAATGTTAGAAAATGACTGTCCTTTTTGGCACAATGAACTGAGATGGAAGTGGAGCAAAGTCTGGTTCCAGCTCAGTTGTTGATTTGTCTTTAGGCCAATTCCATAAGCATTTAATTTAGCATTTCCATGTGTAAAATCTAAGAAACATGTACCTCTTTTGAAGTAAAGTACGTGTTTTAGAACATGAGCTGTTCCTAAGAAGTGGTTTTGAGTGTTGCTGCAAAGCCTACAACTGGACAATGCTCCCTATGACTGCAACAGGATAATTACCTAAAGTAAAGAAAGTAGGAGCCTCTGTACAGTTTTTGTTTTGATATTGGAAATAACACTGAACTTGATATTTCTTTCTATTTAAGGATCAAAAAGAAAAACTGACAGGATGGAAAATGCTGAAAGCAAGAGGCAAAAACCTTCTGTGCATTCCTCGAGGCAGATGATGCCAAAGCCTCCCAGTTCCTCAGTTAGCAATAACAAGAGAATAGTGAGTACAAAAGGAAAGCCAGTGTCAGAATACAAGACTGAGGAGTATCAGAGATCTGACAGAAACAAGCGCCCAGACAGTGATCGAAAGATGCGAATGTCAAGCAGTTCCCGGGAACCTTATAAAGGACAACCAGAAAAATCTTGCATGAGGAAGAGGGATATTGACAGAAGGGCCAAGTCTTCTACACCGGACGGTTCAGAGGTATTAAGTATTCTTGCTGCCTTATAAATAAAGAAATTTTATGAGACTTTTATAAGGCACATTCTCTTAGGACTATGTGTGCATCCTGACAATGTTATATGACTGCTGATTCACTTTTTCTTTAAACATCAGAGAATCAGGCATGATGTGGATAGAAGACCTAGCAGATCTAGCCATTCTTCTAAAGAAGAGGTGAACTCTGAGGAATATTGTTCAGATCACGAGACTGGCAGTAGTGGTTCCTCTGAACAAGGCAACACAGAAAATGAGGAGGAAGGAATGGAAGAAGAAGATGATGATGAAGGGGAGGAGGATGAAGAGGTGGAAGAAGATGGGGATGAGGATGAAGAAGAGTATGAACAGGATGAGAGGGATCAGAAGGAAGGAAATGACTATGACACACGGAGTGAAGCCAGTGATTCTGACTCTGAATCTGCCTCTTTCACAGATGGGTCAGTCAGATCTGGGTCTGGTTCAGATGCATCAGGTAGGCAGCATCTTGCATACTAGTCTGAAATACCTTGCCACTGAAAGTTCGACTGTTTTTAGAAATAACCACTTCCTGACCACGTTAAAAGTAAGCCATGGTAGCACAAGTCAGGAAGATGTTAATTATGAAATACCATAGGCCAGGAAAAAATGTACTGGAAAGTGGCAAAACATAATTGTGAATATCCAGATTACTCATAGACTGCTTTGGCCTTGCTGTTCAATGCTTTGAAACACTAAATTAGTGTTTTCTTGGGTAATCTAATGGCTTCGTTTTGCACAGAATTCATTTTAATTTGGTGTTGAACTGTTTGGTAGCCATCTAGATAAGTGACCAGGCAGACTGGTGTAGTAAAAGCACCACATTCCTGGGGAAGGATAATTGAATCTTAAATTGTGACTGTGTTCAGCATAGGAAATCTAAACCTAAGTTGAAATTATTAGATACCATGGCAAATTTAGAATGAAATAAATATTCTAAGCAGAAACTAGAAACAAATGCTTTGTAGTTTTATATTATAACTAGTCCTAACTTACTGATGTGAAGTGCTAATGACGTAAATACTTTTGGGTTTGGCTGTTCGTTGTTTGTTTTTTCTAGGAAAGCAGCTTGCAATCCTGTTAAGATTCCTATTGTGTATCTTCCTTGTCTGAAGTCTCCATAGGTGGTCATCCTGCTTAACATGCAGCCTTTTTTAGCTCAGCTCTGCTGTTTGGAATTAGAGACAGCAAGGTGTAACCTAAAGACAAGTGAAGCTGTAATAACTGTTCTAAAAAGCTCTGTGGTATAACGTAACACTTTCTTAAGAGTGGAAATAATTGCCTGTGTGCCACAGTGTTTTGTTTTCCTGTCTCTTTACCATTTTTTGGAGCTCCAAGCGAATGAGCTCATATCACTATCGCAGCACAGTTTGTGCTTGATGTTGCACATTTGGGTGAAGGCTGGAAAGAAGCGCTAACCCACCCTTACTAAAAATACAATAATAATAAATTCTGTTTCTAAACGTTGCACAGATTTACTAGATTTGTGCCATTCATCTTCCTTTTGTGAATTAAAAGCTTGAGTAACTAGCATTTGCTTCTTTTGCATGATAGTTTTGTGGCAACAACCACAATTTTAATGTGCAAGCCAAATAGTAACTTCACTTCTACTGATGTTGTTTTCCTGTCTTGTTACTTTTTAATCTCAACTTTTCCTGTGTTTAAGATATGGCTTTTATTTTTTATTGTTTCTTATAGATGAGAAAAAGAAGGAGAGGAAGAGAGCTAGAGGTATCTCTCCAATTGTTTTTGACAGAAGTGGGAGTTCTGCATCAGAATCATATGCAGGTATTCTTCCCTTCCATTGCTTGTCATTGTGACTTGCATCAAATCCTAATGTGTAATCTAAAATAAATGTAACTGGCTGTAGAGATTTATGGGGTATGTAGCTTTGTATAATTTGATATTGACTTCTGGCATGTTGTGTGTGGATACCTTTGGGGGGGAAGTAGGCTTTCTTGTTACTTTAATGCTATTCTGTTGCTTAAGTGGAATTTTCACTTTTTTTTTTTAACTTGGAAGATGATGATTCAGTGACTAGTTTTCTGAGTAGGAAATTGTTCAAATATTATTTAAAAAAACAAACCCAAATCAAACAACCCAAAACCAAAACCAAAAAAAAAAAACCAAAACAAAACACTCGTGCACATTGAATAGTATTTTTTGTGTGTGTGGGTGCGCGCCAGAAAGCATAATTTGTCATGAATGAAAATTGTATGTGACAAGGCTGTAGAAATTGTATATTATCTCTATTAAGGCTCAATCTGAACAAATGTACTTTGGCTAAACACAGGTTCAGAAAAGAAGCATGAGAAATTATCATCTTCCGTTCGTGCTGTCCAAAAAGGTATCATTTAAATTTGAATTTTTAATGCATGCCCCATAGCAAGCCATTGTCTCTGTTGATTAAATAACCCGTAAGTAGTGATGTTCTGATATAAATCAATTTGAGCACGTCATTGTTCTGAGCATGTTATTTGAATCTTGAGCTACTTTTGCATGTGTTGAGAGCGATGCACAAAAAGTTCAGTCACTTTGCTCTTTGCAGAAGCAGCAGATTTAAAAAAGAAGTGCTTAAAACTGCAAAGAGGAACAGCATTCACCATTCTCTATTGAACAACTTGTGCTTGTTACAAGTGTTACCCATCATTTATGCAAAGATCCTTAAGCAAGGAAATAAGTCCTACATATCGGAACATCACTGAATCATGCTGATTTTATTTTACTTTTTTCTTTACCTGGATAGCGTAATTTTATTTTGGTTTGGTTTCCCCTGGCATTTTGCGCTCTGCAGCTTTGACTTCAGGTTGGGTGGTTGACTGTGATAATACATAGATAGGAACTGGGTGGGATACTGTGTATTTTGAAGGAAGCAAACAACTATTTATACTCAAAGCAACATGTTTGATAAGTATTTACAGTTTGGCTTATTTGATACTTGTTTTCTTTTCAGACCAAACAAGTAAACTTAAATATATTCTCCAAGATGCAAGATTCTTTCTCATCAAGAGTAATAACCATGAAAATGTATCACTTGCTAAGGCAAAGGTATGTTCAATTTTCTTCAAACTGATCACTTTATCTGTTTTCAGACATACCCATCTTAGTTTGGAAGAGTGTGTAGTTGGATGCGCTCTTTTTTTTATAATTTGGATCTTGGTAGATGCAGCAACAAAAGCTACTGCACCTGGGTTCTTCTGCTTGCACTGCAACCTAGAAAAGTTTCTAGACCATCAGCCATCTATCTTGGCTAGAATAGGGTTAAAAGGGGCCTTAGGGTCTGTTGGATTACATCCCAAGCCAGCCTTCATCAGGAATGCTGGGGTGGTGTTTTCTCCCCTCCATCAGTACCTCTGTTCATGCTTCTGTATTCTGAGAAGGTTCAGAAGGTTGTTTGGCTTTCTGCTAATGCTATGCAAGTAATTTTTGTCTGGTGATTCAGGATCTGAAGCCTTATTGTGGAAATGTATGCCTGGCAGTGCTGATGTGTGTGAGTTCTTTGGGAGGGATTCCAGAGCACTGGACTTCCAACTGCTGAGGAATTGCACTAGGTGTCCATTGCACCACTCTGGTGGTTTTGTATTGGCATGTGTTCTTTGGAACAGGTTATAGAGAAAATATTTGATTTGCTGTTACACAATATACACAGAGTAGGTGATTCTATTATTGAAGATTTTCTAAATAAGGATGGAAATAGCACTAAAACGGTTAAACAAATCTCAAAGTCCTGGGCATGTTTGGTTCGCACCCCTCCTTCAAGCTTTGGGTCTGATCTTTGCAGTGAACACCATTCTGACTGGTGTTTGCTTTAGCTCTGTAAAGGAATATATCCTTTTTTGTGCCTCATCCATGTGTGGAGCTACAGTAGTATCCTTGTTCCTGAAGTTCTTGGAGTGGATGCATTGTCTTTCAGTGTAGGGATATCAGTGCTTTGACGGACTTCCATGAAACTGGATTTTGTGGTGCCAGTGTGATAGGCTGTTCTAGCTCACAGCAGGGCTTTACAAGCAGCCAAAAGCCATGTCATCTGACAGAAAGCTAGCAAAACCCCCAAATAGTTGTCTGGTGACTATAATGAATTACCAAAATCAAACAGTGATCTGAGTTCAGGGTAGGGTATGAATACATACCTTCACTAGAAAAATGTGAGGGAAGGAATCTTGCCTTTGGTAGACTGTAGATCCTATTCTGGGACTGAAGCTTGTTTGCCCAGAAAATGGACTGAGGAGTAAATCAGTAAACTGTTACTCTATAGCTCAGCTCAGTTGGTACCTTAAAACAGATTGGGTTTTATTGTGTGTGTGGCTACATAAAGACTGGTGAAAGGGAAAAGGTCCTACTTAGCAGGTAGAGTTGTGAAAGGCTGAACAAAGTGGTTTGAGTTGTCTTGCCAGTTTAAAGTGTTAGTCTGATGTCTTTCATGTTGCTGACATTTCACTGAAAGAGTTTTAAAGTCTGCAAACTGTCCTCAACAAATCTGCAATACTATACTGAAGTCTACCTGCCCACCTTTCAGTATATATTCTGTTGGTTTTTCATAATTCCTGTGTTTTATATAATTGATGAATTCCCAAAGTCACTTGAAACATGCATGAAAACTTTCACCCTTACTATTTTTAAGGTATCTGTCCATCATTATAATTACAATGGAAGTCCTATACATTGTCTAAATGCATCTTCAGTGTTCAAAAAAGGACTGAAAAGCCAGTGTTTTAAAAGTTTTAGCACAAGGCAGGCTAAAATGTTTCTTGAAGGAAATTAATTTAGCAATATCTTTTTCTTTCCATTGCCTTCTATTCCAGTACACTATTTTGGTCTTGTTTTCCTCATCTACATTATATGTTAGCTAAATCATTTGAGATAAACTCTTAGGTTTTGTTGATGGGGTGGGTGTTTTTCTGTTTCAGGGAGTATGGTCAACACTTCCAGTGAATGAAAAGAAGCTTAATGCTGCATTTAGATCAGCAAGGAGTGTTATTTTGATATTTTCTGTAAGAGAGAGTGGCAAATTCCAAGGTAAGGGAAAGTGAGCTGTTATCAAGGTAAGTGAAAGTGAGTTTTATGTGCAATAGCTTTTCTGTTGTATCTGTTACAATTCTTACAAAATCCTTTAGGGTTTGCAAGATTGTCTTCAGAGTCCCATCATGGAGGATCACCTATACACTGGGTGCTGCCTGCAGGAATGAATGCAAAAATGTTGGGAGGTGTCTTTAAAATTGACTGGATTTGCAGGTAAATAATTGTGCATTTATGTTGCCATTAGTAATGAGGCATTACAATATTATTTCTACATGTTACTCAAGTGCTGACAGCATCCTTCTGAAATTTGATGCAACCAGAGATCTATCCCCACTGCTCACTTGAATAGACAACTGTGGATGAAAAAGCAAAAGAAAATCCTGTAAGGACAAATCTGTCTCGATCTGACTGAACAAAGAAAATACTACCCTTCTAAAACAACATATGAAATAGTGCAAGTATTATATAACATATTGGTTGTGAGCAGTATGTTCACTGATTTAGCTGAGTATGTTCTTACAGAAAAGATTTTAAATCTCTGTTAAGGAAAAAAGTTACAGCAGTCCTGTGAAACATATTGCATGGTTGTATGAGTATTTTGGACTGCCAGAAAGATTTTTCTCTAATTTGAAGTCTTGCTTTTCCTGTATATAGTCTATGTTTGAAAGGTCCTCTTGAAGCTAGTGGCTCCCACCTCCAGCTCAAAGCACTTCCAGCTTCACAGTTAGGTCAGTGCTCAGGGATTTATTTCAGCAGGTGCCAAGAGCTACCATATCATGTAGAGGCTGATCATTATATTTTGATGGTGAGATAATAAACAAGTACAATCTTGACATTGCACAAAGACCAAAAATTTTCTTTAAAAGGAGAGCTCGTCATAGTACAGACTATATTAGTTAACATTAGAATAAGTCAAAGTGAAATCTTCAGTTACCAATATGTAGAACATAAGGATATATTCAGAGACTTAACAGTACAAAGACTAACAGGATTATTTTATATATAATCTCCTGCTGTATGCGTTTTTAATTCTTTTCTTAATAAAAATCTGGAGGCAAAACTATAAATGGTGCCACTTGCATATTTAGGCGGGAATTGCCGTTCACTAAGTCTGCTCACCTGACCAATCCTTGGAACGAACATAAGCCAGTAAAGATTGGACGCGATGGACAGGTTTGTTAATTCTTTTTTTCTATAACTGACATCCTCTAGTGCTTGCTTCCAGCTTTGAATGTGCAGGAGATTAGGAATGTTTTTAGATCACTTACTTGCAGTAGAGTGTTGTGGGAAAGGCACTCTGCTTCTTTCTAATGCTCTTGTGGAGGAAGGAAAAATACAGTGCCAATTCTGTTGTCATCTTTGTGATAAACGGTGTTTGCTGCAAAACTATGTGATATTTTGAATTTGAAATGTAATGTGCCTTGCTTTGTATGGTGTGCAAACCATATAGCATCAGTTTTTAAGAAAAAGTTCTGGTGTTTCCAGTTGTCCTCTGCATTGCTTTTTTTTTTAATATATCTACTGTGTTGCTTAAGGCATAGTCTCCCATTATAGAATATATGCTGAGCAAATTTTAAGTGGGGCTGGCTCTTTGTCTTGTCAGACATACCAGAGTGCAGGTATGTTGCTGCTGTCGTCAAGTACGCGAGCCATGGGTAAAATAATGGGTTCTGCTTTTTTAAGACAAGGTGGGAGTTGTATAGTCTCCATGCTGTATAGAAAATGTCAGCTCTGTGCTACATTGTTTTGCCCACAGATATGTTTGCTTTGTTGTGTAGCAGGAGAAAAACAATAGTCTTGGTCTTGTTTTTAGTTTAGTGTGAACTTAAAAAAAAAAAAAAAAAAAAAAAAAGATTTTAGTGAACTTAGCTTCTATTAAATGGTCAAGGAAATATTTATTTTTAATGATTTGTCCACAGTAGAATTGCTATCTGGATGTGGGTTTCAACTTTTTTCATAAAATTACTGTACTGTTATGTTCTGGACAAGCATTGTGTGATGCTTGCTCTCCCTGCTTCTCAACTCTGGTTATTTCCTGAAGTGGCTGTCATTTATCAATTTATATTTGCACAACTCTGGACGGATCTCTCTTCTGAGGATGTGTACACTGAAATTCTGCCTTTACAACATCATTTGGGAAGGTGTTCTGCAGGCCTGCAGTCACCAGGTTGAAGAAGCACTTTTTGGGATTATTTTGCACCTGGCTTCTGCTAGATTCATTTGGTGGCCCAAGTTCTTGTACTGGAAGAGGGAGTCAGCAAGTTTCTCTCTGTCCCTTTCTCCTCTAGACAACTTGCGATGTCCGACGCTCCCACTAACTCCATCTTGTTCCCCATATTCCGCATATTTCTCTTTTAATCTAGGCTGGAGAGACCTGACCTACTCAGTCATTGCATGCAGGAATTGTTGCACTTAGTCAGTTATCCTTGGTGCCCTGCTTTGAAGCTTTTTCATTTCTACTGTTCCCCTATTTTTTGAGATGTAGGGGCACAACTGCACCCAGTACTTAAGGTGTGGGTGGAACATGAACTTCCAGTGTGATATAATGACTTTCTTACTCTGTGTTCCTTTCCTAAGAATCCTGAACACACAAACTGCTTGTTTTGACTGCGGTCAGACATTGAGTTGGTATTTTCCTGGACCTGTCTACCATACAATGAAGAACTCCTACTGATTGGTAGTAGTCAGCTCTATCAGGCCATGGCTTTATATGTGAAGCTGGGATGGATTTTTTTCCCTACGTGTGTCACTTTTCTTTCTGTAATAGGTGATCTTTTTCTTTGTGATGAAAAACAGTCCTCTGATTTTATAGCAAAACAGTGATGTTGGCCTGTATGTCTCATGGGAAGATATGGTTACCCAGAGAGTTGGTCGGACTGTTTTATGAAAATTCTAAGTAGTGCCTAAAGAGTAAAAGGTAATGTAAGTGAATTTTGCTGTCTGTAGTGATACTGACATCTCTTCAAAGTGTCCTTTTTTTTTTTTTTCCTTAAATGTATGTTGTCATTATATTTGGGGAGAGTTTCATTTCTTCAGTTTATAAACCACTACTGAACTTCTAACTAATTCTAGGAAATTGAGCCGGAATGTGGAACCCAACTTTGTCTTCTCTTCCCTCCTGATGAAAGTATTGACTTGTATCAAGTCATTCATAAAATGAGGCACAAGAGAAGAATGCACTCACAACCCCGATCAAGAGGACGCCCATCCCGTCGAGACCCCGTTCGGGACGTGGGAAGGTTAGAAACGTTCTTTGGACTGATAATAGGCACATGTGTCAGAATAACGTGATGGAGGAATGTGATTCGTCAAAGCTTTCCCTGCGATAAAGAAGAGAGAAAATCCTCAAATCAAGCTGCATGGACAAGTTTGTGGCTTCATTGAGGATTTCACATGGTTCCCCGGTCTGTCATTTTTCAAGAGGAAAATGGGGATCTTTGCTTTTGCAGAAAAAAGCTCTTAAAGTTCTGTCTCTAGTTTAGACTAGATCACTTATTGAGCTAATGCAACGTGTAATGCTAGCTGTAGGTAAGCTTGGCTTGATTATGAGCAGGCTAGATGGAGAGGAGGAAATATTTATATGCCAAAAATGTGTTAATATCTTGTAAAAGCCTTTTCTTTCAGGTGTGTCTCTGGATAAGCCTTATCAAATATGGGACTTTTATAAGGATCACTTAGAATTTTGCAGAAGATGCCGCCTCATTTTGAGGATAAAATATTTAAGTTATTTTGATATTCAAGAGGAGCATTATTGGGACTGTTTCAAATTGTGTCACCGTGATGTGTTAACCCCATTGCCAAATATTCTCTAACATGTAACCTCTGAATTCACACATCTTGCTGAGCTTCTGAAAACAGTAGGTTCTTTCCAAAAGGGATCAAGTGGCCCTTGGAGACCCGGCAACAAACCAAAAAGAATGGCTGTTGCTGTGTCTGTATATACAACCTTTCCAGATGCTGGCAGTACCTGTGGACTTAACAGTATTTTTAGAGGATCGACATGGTTATTGATCACTGCTATATGAACTTAACATCATTTTCCAGAAAAAAAGGGGGTATAACTTGTTACAGAATTGGAGAAGTCTTTGCAAAGAACTGATATTAGCCCTTCTGCCAAACACCTTTTCCCCGTGGTAGCCATTTTGCATACAGACTGATGTATGGTTTGGGCTGAAACCTTTGCTTAAGTTTCCTTTTTGTGGAAACATCCTTTGGTAGGTACAGAGCCCCAACAAGAGTCCCCATTTCCTTGAGATAAAAAAAAAAAAAAGGACACTGTAACGAGTAGGTAGGAGGAAACCTGGCAGCGCCCCCCTATTTTTGGCTTTAAAGGACTGAACACCAAGATGGCTTTTGGAGTTAAGCTAAGAGGTTTCCAGTGCAATAAAGTATATACAAGTGAAGGTTTTGCAATGGACTGCAAACTATACATATAACACCACCACACCTTCTCAAGCCTGCCAGGGCCTCCATTTATGTATGTGGCTTACAGCTTAAAGTCAGTAGTTGGACTACTATATGAACTGTTTCTATCATATTTTATACCGGTCGTAAATGCACTCTCAAAACTACAAGAAAGCGGTATGTTTATTCTTTACACCAGCTTTTATTTTCTTTGATCTGAATTTGCTGTAGATGCAACTGCTTTGGTTTTTGGGCTTTTTGCTCATACTAAAGAATCTGCTTCCATTTTTAAAAGCTTAGTAAGGGGGTATGGTGGGCTTTAAACACTGAAGTTGGGGAAGGGGGGGAGAAGTCACTATTTATAAAACTAAAAGCTGTATAAGCTTGTTATTTAGCCAGCAAGTTGCACAGTAATTAAGCAATTTAAGAAAGTGTTAATGTCTTGTCATTAGGAATTACAGTTGTTGGGGAGGGGGGTGGGAAGGGAATGGTTTTGTAGCTGCTTTGTGTTTAGAAACACTGTTACATTAGCATTGGAGTTTCCCAGTAATGATTATGTATCTTGGAGCAAAATAAGTAGCCAGTTGTCAGCTCTTTACTGAGCATAACAGCAACTGGAATGTAACTTCATAAGGAAAAGCAGAGTTCTTAACATCTCTTCTGTCAAAGAGCTGTTTTTATAGAAAAGAGCCCTAATTATTTTAATTATTAGGAAGCTTGATCATTATTAAACTGTAAAACACATCAATGCATTGCTGGTAAATTTCTTAGAACTGAAATTATTAGAAATAGTATTATTGGCCTTCCCAATTAGGAGACTCACATTGAAAGTTGCAATTTCACAAAGCATGCAGAGTTTATAAATGTTATGGAAATAGCTCTTTTATAGAATTCTTTACCCCGTAGCTATCAAATGAGGCAGTCTTCCTACACTCTGCAATGTTCTGTGAAATTTTTTGTTGTCCAATAGGTTGTTTCAAAATGTAATATGGGAAGTGTAATTTTAATGCTTAAGTTTGAATTTGGTTTAGACAAATTTGTTACCTTTTGTTTGATAGGAAGGTACAGTTGGGTAGAGTTCCTTCCTTAAGTACGAAAACTCCTGTAGACAGAAAGTAACAGTGGAGTGTATGTAATTGAGCTATTTCTGATTCTTTCAGTTCAGATTTAAAGCTATAGAATATTTGGAAGTAAATAGAATTGAGAATTATTCCATTGATATCCTGGGCAGCTCAGACTATTCCTGTGAGGTATTCTGCTGTGACGAATGCTCCAAGCAACCTTGTTTAATCTTTGATATCTAATTTGTGTAGGCGTCGACCAGAAGATTATGATATTCATAACAGCAGAAAGAAACCAAGGATTGACTATCCCCCTGAGTTTCACCAAAGACCAGGTTAATATCTTACTATGAAGATTTGTGTGCACCAATTCAGAAGTGTTTTCTCTTTTAGCATATCCTCATTAATTCAAAAGTAAAATATTGCTGTAACTGGGATATAAAAATGTGACTTGTTCCAAGTGTTGCCTGCTGCTTTAACCCACCTCTCACAGCAGTCAGTGACACTGTTTCACTGTTTGAGAGAGAGCTGAGTTAACCTAGGCTGAGGCTTTTCTAAGAGCCTTGAATTGTGTACATTGCTGTGAATGATCCTCTCCAGTGCTCTGTTAATGTGGGCACAAGAATAGATCTGACCTACTTGTCAAGATGCTTGGGAAAGTCAGCTGAGACTGCCTGACTAGCAGCCTCTGTGTGGAGATGATGGTAGGATGTTCAGTTATGTTTTCAGAGAGAATTTTTTTTAGAAGCTTTACATGGGTAAGGGAGGGTGATGTTGCACTGCATGTTACAAGAGGATCTAAAGATGAGTTTGAGAAGGGAAATTTGTTCTCCAGAAATGTTTGCAATGGTGGTGCAGCAACAGCACTGGTTGTAGTGCAGCTATTTTTTTCTCTTCAGAAAGCAGCTATGAAGAAATTGTCTCTTTTAGTCTACCAAACTGTGCTTCACATCTGTTAGAAAAGCACATTCTGCTGTTTCAGTGGTAGATTTCTAAATCTGTTAAGAACATTGCTTCATCTGTCCAGTTTGTCTGCAAAGCCTGCACTCTTTCATGCAAAAAGTGTTGTTGCTGCTCTCCATCTTTCTAAGACCATTGTTTAAAAAACAGAAAAAGATTTTATAAAAGTAATGATGCTCAGAAGCATTATTTTAGTGCAAGCATGCCTGGTGTTTTGCACCATTTTACTGAGCTCTTTAAAGTTTACTTCTTGGGATTTACTGAAGCTGTGAGAATTCTTTTCCATGTGGGGCTTTCCCAGCTACTTTTTAGTTTGTGTTTAATTTCCTCTTAGTGTTGTATCCAAAACATATTATGAATCAGCTTTAAGAGTTACCCAGATGAACATATTCTACTGAATACACAATTAGGAGGTAGTAACAGCCACATGCTAACTGCCCAGAGACAGTACTCTTCAACTTCCTATGCATTCCTAATTAATTTGATTGAATTTCAAGTCTTTATTTGCACAGTTTCCCACTTGCATATCTGTTGTTACTGTGTGCAAATTCATATGGGTTTATCTACGTCACTTTTTTGTTACTACATTATACTACTTGTCTGCATTGTCTATAAGAAGCTGTAAGTTTTCAAGAGTTGTTTTAAAAGTGAGGGTAATGGCGAGTAGATGTTATTTTGTAGCTGGCACAAAATGGAAGGACACTTTCTATTGAATATAATTTTTAAGATTGTTAATTTGAGATGGTAAATTGAATTAATACTGCTTGATGTTCGAACAGGGTATATAAAGGATCCCAGATATCCTGAAGTAGACAGGTAAGGTGTGTTCATGTTATTCAATTTATGCCCTGGTAATTTGTCTGCATGGATAAGTTGGATTTAGTTCTACAAATTTTTATTCCCAACAGACGATTTTCAGGAGTTCGACGAGATGTATTTTTAAATGGGGTAAGTTGTTGCATGCAGATTTTTGAGGAACTTCTGTATTCATCTTTCTGCACTTCCAAAGAACTCTCAACAGAAATTTTAATATTACTGTCTTTCATTTTAGTCCTACAATGATTACGTGAGGGAATTCCACAACATGGGACCACCACCACCATGGCAAGGAATGGTTTGTGTCTTGTTGAATTCAGTTCTTCTCCTTAGAGTACAGCTTCTTTTTGTTTCCCTCTAAAGGAGCCTGGCATATTCAGTATGCACTCAACTCTTCGCTTTTCCTAAAATGTATCTTTGCTGTATCAGTGTAAAAAAATTTAGGGGAAAAGTACTGATAGCAACTATTTTGAAATTTACTCTCAATATTAGTCTGGCATTCTTTGTAAGCTCTGAGGAAATGGCAGAACCTTCCTTCACCCTGGACAGGAGGGTGTGATCACATTCTGTGTTCTGCTAAATGTTCATAGTAATTGGCTCTTGAACAGCAAATACATCGAACAGGTGGACTTGTTGAAGAGGCTCATGGAATGGCCTGCCAGGCTCTAGCATTGTGCAGTGGCTTGCTTTTGGCTATGGCAATGAAGCATGCAGGAACGTACCAAAATGTGCTGCACAGCCTAATTCAAATAAGTCTTCCTGTATTACAGCCTCCACTGAGATGCACTTCTTTTCCCAGTCAGATGAGCAGATACATAAGCGTATGTATCTACAGCTGTGTAGGTGGTTCACTTGTATAAGTTGTGGTTTCCCCTTCATGTCTGGAGAAGTAGTCATAGTGAGGTTATTTTGGTTATATTTAATAAGTCTGACCTGATTTTGCATAACTGTAATGTGTCTTTTGGCTCTTGTTTGTACTGGCAATGAGCAAAAAGCAATGCCAGATGTAGAGATGCTCCTATAGCCTCTCATTTTTCTCAGCTGAAACACAACTCCTTACAACTGAAGGAAGTGAACAAGGTTGTCAGATGGGGAGGAAAACTGTTTTTCAAGCACAGTTAAGGCTCCAGAAACTCTTCTTTTTTTTCCCCTCCCCTCTTTTGCATACCATCCAAGTAGTTGTCCTAAAATCCAGCACTTTGACTTACTTTCTTTGGGACAACAATGCAAACAAAAATGCTTTGGTAATATGGCAAAGGAAGACTTTGCTGATTGAAGAAATGGAAGAAATCAGCCAGAATATGTCCTGTTTAAAAAAAAAACAACAAAACCTGCTACCATTTTGTCTAATAATTTGTCTTGCAAAGTCAGGTTTTTAATTTAAAATAGAAACATATTCATAAGGAACGAGTATGAGTCATTTCTGTAAGAGCTCACTGGTTTGGGCAGAATTCACATTCTATATGCAAGGTTTAAAAAAACCTGAAAACAAAACAGCCACACTTAAATAGCAGAAGTTTTATGTACAGTGTCATGTTGAGGCAGATACAGAAGGAAGGAACGTTGGGCTTTGGGGAGGGTGCTGATCAAACTGCTCTAAGCAATGGTAGAGAGGTAGTAAAGCATGCCAGCCTAATGGAAAGTAGTCTGCTGTTCAGTTAGGAGGCTGTGATCAGATACATTTAGGTGCTGTGTTTTCCATCTGAATGTTGCACTCTTTGCGTGCATTCCTTTGCTTCAACAAACTTCCTGTAACTTTCTTGTAGCCACCGTATCCAGGTATGGAGCAACCGCCACACCACCCTTACTATCAGCACCATGCACCTCCACCTCAAGCTCACCCTCCATACTCAGGACATCATCCTGTACCACATGAAGCGAGATACAGAGACAAACGAGTAGTAAGTGTCCACACAGACAAAGGGGATGCAAGTCTGCAGGCCAGAGTAGAAATCTGGGGTCTGGGAGTAGGCTAACCTGAGCTTTGTTGGCTGTGATAAACAGCGTGTTTATGACCTGCATTAGAGTTCCTTGGAATGATCACTTGTTTAGATTGACTAGACACTTCCAGAAAATTTGAAAAGCCTTTCTCTCCCTGGCAAGGTAGAAGTGAAAAATCCTCAGACTCTTAAACTGAGGTGTACGCTTAAATCAGCTTCCAGCCTGTCCATCTCTAAACATTTTCATGCTGAAGCCCAATTTGAATAAAGAGATGCCTGTAACCTTGCTTGTCCTCATGAACAAGAAATTACATAAGCAGCAGAATTCTGTGTTTTAAAACTTCTTAAAGGCACATCAGAAAACAGGGCAGATTATTAAATTTCTGTTAGCTGGCTTGGAAGGCTCCTTAGCTTTCAGGTCGTTTGCTGGTATCTGGCATTTGAACGCCAGATTCTGCACATGGATGCTGGACACTTGTTTGGTTGGGTTTGTCTTTTTTTAAATGCTGGGCTTTCTGAAGAGTTAGAGCCAGCCCTATAGATAAGGGAGGAAATTCTAATCTGGGAAAGAAAATAGCAGAGCTGTCCTTTCATCACAGCACGACTATGACATGAGAGTAGATGACTTCCTTCGCCGCACACAAGCCGTTGTCAGCGGTCGGAGAAGCCGGCCCCGGGAGAGGGACCGAGAGCGGGAGCGTGACCGGCCTCGAGATAATCGGAGAGACAGAGAACGGGACAGAGGCCGTGATCGGGAAAGGGAGAGAGAGAGGATTTGTGACCGGGACAGAGACAGAGGTGAAAGAGGTAGATACCGAAGATAATCTATCTGGAACCAGTGCTCACTTGAAACAAAAAAAAGCTTGTATTTTTTTGTGTGTTTACAAGTAGTACATTTTATTTTCAGCTGTCTACTTAAAGTTCGTTGTGTAGAAGGATTTATAATGACCCTCTCTATTCCAAGCATGCAGTGAACTATGAACTGGAAAAACTCAAATAGGCCAAAAATAAAATACACAAAGCTGACACTCAACTTCATGTTTCTATTGGAACAGAGTTGGAAGCAGCTAAGAATGTAGATATTGATTAATTCTCAATAAGTGTTCATCTACTTAGTGACTTCATTCTAGGTTTTTGAATACTGATGGATAACTGCCTTTTTTTTTTTTTTTTTTTTTTTTTGCTTTGATGTTTTCTTCCTGTAGTTTCATATGGTTCGATGGGAGAATGCTGCTATCAAGTATGCAAATATTGAAGTATGATTTTTTTTTTTTTGACTGTATGGCAGTGTTGTAGCAGCCCTTTTTTTCCCCTCTCTTCCCACCCAACCCCTCCCCATTTTTGAACCTTTTCTGTGAAGTCAAGTGGTTTTTTTTCAGTCTTCAGTAAGGAAAGCAATATTAAGAAGACACTATTGATACCTAATTTTTAGCCTTTTTTAAAAATCTTCCCATGTTCAGTAACATTTTGGTCAATTCTCTTGTCTAGTCTCTTTCCAAAATGTACACATTGCTTGGAATGTTCACAACCTGCGTGCGTGGAACCAGAAAATATTGCTGTATTCTACATTGCTACCATTTTTTTTTTATAAAAATAAATTGGTAACTATTGAAATGTTTAAAACTCCATGTTGGGTTTCTTGGTTTTCTAAGCTTGCCAACTTTGATAGATTCTGGCAGTTCTAGGAAAAGATCTATGTTCAGAAATAGTTCAAATGTTGTTGTGGTAAGTGAAATTGATCTGAAGCCTGAATTTAGGAAAAGGACTGCTGATATAAAAGGTAATTGCATTTCTGTTTCCCTAGCGAAGTAGTCAATAACTCCTGCAGCTCATCAGAGTTAAGGCCCTACATGTTCACCTTAACCATATGATCTTCAAGCTGTTGAGAGGCTGCCCTCAGCTGCAACATACTCGTCTCAGGAATATGTTAGTCCTGCAAGATCCAGACTCTCTGCATGTCTTCTTTGTAGTGATCACTTAAATAGGAAATATTTTAACCTAAATGCCAATGGCAAAACTGTGAGGGGTGGGGAGGGAAAAAGTAAAACTTGTAGTCAAAGTTCTTCAGTTTATCCAGCAATTTTCAACTTTCCAAAACTTGTAAGAATACCACTGCTTTTGTGGACTTCTTCATAAACTTCCTTCAGTGTCTTCTCATGTAACAAATCCAAACTATAGTTAGGTGCATTAAGCACCTCCAGCTCCACCCTGCTGGGAGCTGCAGCTATTTTTATAAAAAGGCAGTACAGGACTGGCCACGGTGTGGCAGTTGTGGAAATGTGTTTTTTTGATCTGGCAATAATTTGTGCTGTGTTTATTTTAGCCTGCATTCACAGTAAACATCTACGTGTGTTGAGCAAAAACTTAGATCTCCAGTGTGCAAGTATGTTTGGATTCTTTAAGCAGTACAACAGACTGAATGTGTTTTGGTTCCTCAACACAGTTTATTGTGCACAGAGAGGTATTGCCTGCTAGCTGTAGGATTAGATCAGTCTGTCAGATTTAGAGTACATTCTGTGTCCGGTTGGAGAAATGTATCATAGACCATCCCTCATACTTTGACATCTTTCTCTGCATTATATACAGACTCTAAAATGAAGAGGGGGGCATTGGTTTTGTTTGAGTTTGTTAGGGTTTTTTTGTTTTTTTTTTTACTTTATAAATTCAATAGATAAGCCAAATTTCTCTGAGTAGGTTACAGAAACAAAGCACCTCCTTACAGGGACTGTGCAGCACTTTGTCCAATTTTTGCCAGCAATCCTGTTTCCAGTGTCCTTTGTTAGCCCTGTCTGACCAATGCCTGGGCAGTGTGCTGGGAGGCTTGCTGGCCTTCTGCCATACAAACTGGTATCTCAGCAACTGGGTTACCAGGGCTCTTAGTGATCAAGCTTGGTGCAGCTGTGCCTAGGGACCCACCCGGATCTCTGAACAGTTAAGAGCAACCCCTTTCTGATCTGGGGCCTTAGTGTCATGCAGTTCCCCTTTCTATTCACTGTGCATATTCCTGGTTATGTTCCCATCATGACAACAGGAACAGTAAACCAGAAATTGCCATGAGATGCAGTAGTCTTCTTGTAACCCCTCTTCAGTTTGGAAACAGTTCAGTTGAGCTTTTGTACATGATGTACTATAAAGAGGTTTAAGCAGATGCTGAAACATGACAATGCTAATAAAAAAAGTTGATGGTGGTATAAGGAATTTTATTATGTAAACAAATAATCATGTTTTGTTTGAAAACAATTCCAGAGTATTTAAAAATATCAGTTAAAATTTGAGCAGGTTTTTTCTTGGGTAAGCTGGCACACAGTGAAATAACCTTACCTAGATCAGGAGGCCTAGACTAGCAGCATTTTACAGGCATCTTTAACACATGAAGAAGTACTACATTTATTACCACTGTTACCTGACCCAAGTGTAGCACTATTTTCTCCAACTTTTCAGGCAAAGCGAGTGGCTGTTGCAGTGTCCCCACATGGAATGTTCTTTGCAAGTTCCCTCTCTAGAGGTTTTCCTGCATTTATCAATTAGCACGGCTCAGAGGTGTTTGGGGGTTAGGATGGGCAAGTTCCTGACAGAGGTGGTTTTCACACCCCTGCAGTGTTGCAGTTAGAATGATGGCCCATGCAGTAGGAATTCCAGACTGAATGGAAAGGATAAATAGTTCCCAGAAAAGTAATTTTATGATGGTCTTAGGATTCTAGTCTCCCCTCAGTCCCCAAGTAGTCAGTGCCTTTGCCACTTGCAGCTCCTGGTTTTTATGATCATGGCCCTTCAGATAGGTGCTTTTTAGGAGCCCATGGTCTTGGCTTCACTGTCCAGTCCAGAGAGAGCTATTCTGACAGGAGAGAAGGCATTTTGGTTGTGAATCAGTGATCAAGCCTGTATGACACTGGAGGAGAGGACAGAGTTAAGGATAAGGAGCCTAGTTGCAGACCCACAGTGCCACACAGGGTAAGGCTGAATTTATGAAATATACCAAAATATTTAAGATATTTGAAAACTTGGAGCAGCAATTACCATGGCAGGGACCATCTGTGATCAGCTGAAATGGTCCCAAAGGATAAAGCAACTATAATTCAATTTTATTTAGACCAGAAGGAATTTACTGGCCAAGCAAGCAGCTCTGTCCCACAACAGCTTTGTTGTGGTGTGTTCATGATATGCCCAGCTTAAAGCATATCCTAAGTAAACTTGTTCACCAAAGAATGTGCAGAATTGCATTGCTGACTCAGCCTCGGAGAAGAAAACTGCTGATGGGAAAAAGATGTCTATTCTTTCTTCTTCTTTGCAAGCCTGCCACATCTTCTACAGCAACATAGGCAGCACTTGAAAAGAATGAACACAACAATGGCTGTACAGGTGAACAAGAATGCCAGAACATCCAGAGAGTGGTACTGGTACCAGGTGAGATAGTGAGCAGCTGGTCTCAAGTGCTTAGCTCCTTTGTGACGCATGACAAATTCAATCCAGAAGACAGCTCTGTCCAGAGGCTTAACGGGCTGGTCATGCTGTATCTTGGATAATTTTAGAGCATTTTCCTTATAGCTGGGGGAAAAAAAAGAAGAAACCAAAGAGATTTCTCACTTATTCCTGAAACAAACCATTCAGCACTTGGTAGTCCTCTTGAAGGTAGACAGCCTTGCTTTTACTTTAATCAGTCTTATTTAAATATATTTGAAACTGGTCCAATTTATTCCTGTATGCATAAAATTAGGTTAAGAATAGTCATAGAGAAGGCCAATATTTTGCAAAGAAAAGTTATTCAAAAATTTTCCAAATACTTCTTTAAAAAAGGCAGCATGGAAATGTGCAGCATTTTCTGTTCTAAGATAATAGTGTGCTGATTCGAGCTAGGATAGAGTTAACTTTCTTCGTAGTAGCTGGTAGTAGCTATGTTTTGGATCTGTGCTGAAAACAGTGTTGAGACAATAGAGATGTTTTCCTTACTGCTGAGCTTATACCAAGGCAAGGCCTTTCTGGCTCTTACACCACCCCACCAGCAAGGAGGCTGGGGGTGCACAAGGAGTTGGGAGGGGACACAGCAAGGAAAGCTGATCCCAGCCCATAAGGAGACATGGTCAGTAGTAAAACTAAGGGGAAGGCCAAATGTACCAGCTGCCATCCAGGTTGTTATAGATCACCTCCCCCATGGCTGACTCCTCAGATACTCCATGAGCGCTGGTCCACTTACTTCAGGAATTTGCAAGTTCTTACTTGAAAGTCCTTCACACTTGACAGGAGTTGCTGCCAAAGACTGAGGACTTCTGCATTTTTTCCAATCCCTCTTTCAGTGGCCTTATCCTTAGCAAGGGCTCCCAGCCAGACTTCCTTATCCTCTAAGTCCTGACTGATAGGTATGGTAACCTAAGGATATTGCTAAGTCGGGGTAGGAGAAAGAACTGTTTTGACTACAGGCAGAGAAGACCTAATAAAACTGGAATTGTCATTCAGAGCCCCCAGAGGATTTCCATTAGTAGAGAACTGTCTCAAAAGCTCCTTTGAGCTTTCCAAGAACTGTTTATCTCAAAGCACTCATAAAAATGTAGTATAAGGAAAATCAAATTACTGATCTCTCCTTTTTGAGAAACGCTGATTATCAGAAATGAAAGATAGTTTTTCATCTGAAACCCAAACTTCAGCTACTCTGCATTTTCCACTCCCAGAAGAGCAGGCAGAATTTCTCACATCAGCAGCCCAGGATTTTAATAACCTCAACCTACTCTAAGGCAAGAACAGAACTCACGTGGAGTTGTGAATGACTGTGTTCAGTGCATCAACCAGGTCCTGCGTCTTCATTGTGTTGAAATCCACCTGAACTGCAGCTCCTTTTGCTACCATGTGAGCAATGTTGTCATGCTGGTCAGCAAACATGGGAATCCCAACCATTGGGATCCCATGGTAGATGGCTTCATAGAGCCCATTGGTCCCACCATGTGTGATAAAGGCCTTTGTCAAGGGATGTCCTGGAACAGGGAAGGAGAGGCATGTGTTACAGCAGCTCTGGCAGACTGCATTCACTGGGATGTGAGCAGGCAGTGAGGGGCCAGTACACTGCTAGAGAAGGGAACAGCCCTGACCTCTGGATCAGCAGCAGACCTTGCATGCTTAGCTTTCACACAGTCACTTACTTCAACACAACATGTGAACCAGCAGGTCCCTCCAGACTACCCCAGAGTTACTTCAGCCCTTCTGTTCTTGTGCAGTGCTAGTTTTCACATGGTATCAGGTTCAGAACAGCCCCTTGCTTCATCCTTGCTTAGGCCAAGCACTTTGAAGAATTGAGCCCTAGAGGTGAACTGCAGAGGCCAAATCCAGCTCCAGAGTACATCTCTACTGTGGTATTTACTCCTGCCTGCACATGCTTTCGAGTCCTTCCAGACAACTGCCACCAAGCTCTGAAAGTCAGAGTCTTTTAGGAAACTAAGGCTCCCAGGAGCAAAGCTCTGCAGCTTAAGCTATGAAAGGAAGTTACCCACAAGCGTTAACATGGTTCTGTTGCCCAAATTAACCATTCTAGTGGAAAAACAAAGGAAACAGTTTTTCCAAGGGTGCAATCCATCCCAAATAGAATCAGTCTCACCAAGCAGATCATTTTGTGGTATCCAGTCATAAATCCTGGTGTTGGAGCCCAGAGTTTCTGGTTTTTTCCCTTTGTACCGCCAGAGGACCTTGAACAAAGGAAGAGTAAGATAAACATGGTGCATGTGATGTGCCTTTCTGTATTATTACGTGTAATTTAGGGCTTTATCTCAAACCCACATACCTTTTCCCAGTAATTTAAATAGCTTTGGCTCCAGTTGAGCTCTTAGATTGGTTATTATGTGCTAATTATAAAAAAATGCATGGAGTGATTTTTGTATTTTGTCCTGTAGACACACCTCCACATCATTTGGTTCAGAGGAGGTGAAACACCAGAACTCCCCATGAAGTAACTCAGCAGTCTGTCCTGAGAGAGAGCCCAGCTTCCTGGCTGTACCACATCCAGCAGGGATGCAGGTGAAGAACAGGCCACTCCGAACATAAAAGGCTTACTGAGAGCAATGGGAGTGAAAAAAACAAGGCAACTTGTTTTAGGCTTGAAAAGAAATTCACCTTTTGTGGAAGCTGGCTGAGGGCTTTGGCAATCACGCTACTTTTTTCATCACTTAGGTTGTAGACCATTGACCCAAGAGTAAATACGATGACACCATGTTCCCCTGAGCTCTGAACAAATTCTTCCATTTCCTAGGCAGAAAACATACCAGGGGTAATTACACAATGCAGATTACACAGATTTCTGTGAATAGAGAACATAACCTTTTCATCTTATTAAGGAAATTATGGTGGTGTGAGCACATCCTGACAGAAGGGCATGACAAAGACAGACCTGGCCCTGTGGAAAACAGTCAGTTTCTCCCCAAGGAGGAGCAGGACAGGTAACAGATGCTTTGTCTTTTTGAAAGCAAGTTTCGGGATACATTTCAAGCAGCAGGAATAAATCTTGGCACTCCATGAGCAGGCCATACATACCCTGTGACACCCTCCATAGGATGGTCATGATTCTGGATTTTCCTGGAACAAGTACTTTGCATTACATAACTCTGCTGAAAACTGAGAGGGTGTTTCAGCATCCTGATGACAGATTCACTGAGTTGGTACTGTCACTTTGTTAGTCAGACAGTTCTCATTTCTTACAACACACCACATTGCTCAAAAGATTTTCTACAAATTAGAGCAATAGGTTTTCCTGTTCCTTTTATTAGTGTCACGTGAACTGGAGCAGTAACATGCAAAAGAGAATGGTTATCCATTCTCCCCAAGCTCAACCTCTGCTACAGGGGAGTGGGAAGAGAGTTGGAAAGTTTCTTTTGGTAGAAAGCTTGCACTGAAGATGGCCTATATCTTCCAAGGCTCCTACAGGAATCATAATCTACACCAGAGCTTGTCACGTTATCTTCAGTATTTGGGAGTTTCAAATTCCACCTGAATACTGTAAGTCACATCAGAGTATAGGCTGGAGATGCTCAGTGTTTTACTCCCTTTAAGGTGTCTTAAACTAAGGTACAATAGAAAAAGTGTTTATCACTAATCTATTTCTGCAAGTTTTGACCCTGTTTTACCTAAAGAATTTGTCTTGTCACAGTCCCTTTTGGCATCAGGTATTTCAGCATTATCATGGGCTGCCAAGTCTGTATATTGGGATTAAATCTTACACTTAAGTGCCCTGAGGTAGCACCTATATTTCCTAAAACAGACACTGTATTACCCTATGCTGACATCAGCTATCCTCTTTTAAGACAGCAGGCTGAAAACTCAGCCCTCAGTTTGCACAGGTATGGATGGATGCTAAATAGTTCCATGCTCCACTGCAGCACCAGAGCATCTTCTTTACGAATGAGCTTTCTCAGGACATGGTTTGCATGGTTGATCAGGGAAAGAAACAGTCTTTGTAACAAACCAGCCAATGGCAGAACAAAGTTAGGATACCTTTGGTAATGGTTTTGCAGGCTGGCAGTGAAGTCCTCCCACAAACTCAAAGTTGGGCAGGAAAGGACGTGGAAATTCAAAATCCCAGTATGTTCTGATTAACCATATCTCTGCTTTCCCCATCGTCTCACACAGGGTTGTGGGCCTTCCTGTGGACAAGGTGCAAGAGGTTTACAACATGCATGGGAGTGACCTTGTTTGCTCTAGGTTGTGAAACAGGAGCCTTACCTTTGTCTTTTGGCACTCCCAATCAGTGTAGTTTATCAAACCATGCATAGAATGAAAACATCCACAAATCTGGACCCATTCCTTGCCCTGTCCCGTGTTCAGCTTTAGCAAGCGGCTATAAACAAGGCAATGCAGTCTTTAAAAGGATTCTGAACCTTCAGAATTGCTTTAGAGCACTACAAGCAAGAAGCATTTAATATCTAATATAGAAGTGCAATTCTTGTAGGGCTGAAAGACTTCATTACCTGTGCTTGTAATAAAAACACACTTTGGGGAAGAGAACAATCACACAAAATTTAGTTCCAAATAAAAATAAATTAATCACAAAGTAATGATCACCTGTCAGGGAGAAGGAAAGTTTAAACAAAGTTCTGTAGCATTTTTCAAATGGTGACTCATTTAGCAGCTGCTCTGACAACAGTAAAAGACAGGTACAGACATCTCCTAGTTTTCTTGAGGACTGGGTCAGCTGCTTCTGACACATACTGGGAAAAATTGGCCAACTCCAGAGAAACTTTAATGTCATTTCATACAAAATCCAATGTTTCTAGAAACACATCTGAAAAAAAAATCTAATAGTAATCTGATGGTTTATAGCTTCCTATTTGGAAAAATATATATTCTTAGGTACATGTTGCAAGTTGTCTTTGCAGTATTTTCACCACAAAGTGAAACTGGGGAGTAAAAGGTTTAGAAGTATTGATAAATTCCAGCCTAATGCAAGCAGGCATCAAACAGCATGATAAAATTGATCTGTAGGGCATCTTCTTATACTACTTGATACATATAATAATCCACACCAATAATTTTTTCTTTAAAGAGCAATGAGTCAGTTACAAAGTTGCTGATCTGAAAATTAAGTCTGCATTACAAGTAGAGTGATATAAAGGTGTAATTAAGTCTTTCTGTGGTATTAAAAAAAATCAATCCAGGGAAGAAGTACTAGTTTTCAGAGCACAGACACATTCTTTACAAATGCAGGAAGAGATTGGACGAAAACAGAAGAGATGCCCTTGGGTATGCTGTTCACTCATTATCTGCCTAAACTTAAGATACCCTGGACAAGATTCAAAGTCCATTGAACTAAAAGGTCTCTTTAACAGACTTTGAGTCATGCCTGAGTTGTACTACGTTGGAACAACATTTTCAGGTATGTATGTTGTTTAAAACTCTGAATGGTAGATGAAGAGGAAAGGTGACAGCATTCATTGTTTGAGAATCTGAACTCACACTCCACATCCTGAATTATATCCTGCTGCAAGATTCTTCAGAATTGCCACCTCTGCTGGCCTTTGAGAAAGAGTATTTTGAGACAATAGCACTAGAGTTCCAGAACATTCAAAAGGCACAACTTATGCAAGAAAAGAAACCACTCAACAGCTGCCTTACCTAAGACATTACTGTAGTACCCATCCCATTCATCTCGCCAAAACTTCAAGAAAAATAAATCCGTGCAAAAGTAAAAGAGGAAGTTCCGTAGTCTTTCCATAAAGGACATCTGGTGTGTCAGCCCCATTGTGCTAGCAGGCACATAGGAAGGTGGGGATGGGAGCCCACCACACAGCCGCTCTACCACATTGCCATCAGAGAAGCGGAAGCTGTAGACAAAAGGGATCTGTAGGATTTCTGCTACAAGCTCCCCGCCTACAGACAGGGGGTCAGCAATCAGAACATCAAACTTGGCCTGCTGCAGCTTTGCTATCAGGCGAGAGTTCATCACCAGGGTGTCACAGGTCTGCTTTGACATATTGGTAAAGACCTCCAGTTGCTCTTTCATCGTCCACATGATCTCCCAGGGGAAGAGATTAGAGGCTTCATTCATCCAGAAATTGAGGAAGTCGTCCATGGAAGCATCCAGGGTCTCCTGGCTAAAGGGGACTTGCAGGACTTCAAAAGTGAAAGGGGAGGAGGTGTCCTGGTAGTTGATGAGCAGATTGCTTGAGGGTACCAGCACAGTCACTTCATGGCCCCGGAGAACGAGCTCTTGCAGAAGCACTTTCACATTGATCCAGTGACTGGCATCGGTGGGCCAGACCACCACCCTCCCACAAAAACCAGTGCTGCAGCAGCATGCATAGGCCCAGAGCAGCCAGGGGAACTTTGGTGCCAACATCTCTGCATTCCACATACAACTCTGGTCTGGCCAAACTGGAAGCAATTCACTGCTTCACTGTGCAAACACTGTAGAGCCAACCAATTAAAAGTGGCATCTGTTTGGTGATTAAACTGGTAAATGGACAAGATTGGCAAATGTGGCAAGAGGGAATGTCGTAACACAAAACAACACTCATGGGAGGACTGGGCAAGCAGCAAATCCCATTCTGGAGTGTCCTGCAGAGCCACAGCTTATCTCAAAATTACAGCAGCTCCTATCTGCTCACCACAAAGTGCATTTTACAGCATGTGAAGACCAGAACTTTTTCCCTTTGTTGTGGTTTAATCTTGATAGGCAGCTAGGCACCACAGAGCCTCTAAATCTCCCACAGTCGGAGGAGAAAAGGAAGGCCAAAAGTTAGAAAGCTCATGGATTGAGACTGAGACTAAGACAACTTAAAGAAAAAAAAAGGAAAGGGAAAAAAAGAGCCAGAAAAGCAAATTATGCAAAAAGAACAGATGCTTGCTACCAGCCAACCAATGCCCAGTGAGCCCCTGAGAAACAGCAGCCCTGACAAACTTCACCCCCATATCTTTTATTTTCTTGAGCACAAAATCATCATGGGCTGGGGTATCTCTTGGGTGAACTGGGGTCAGCTGTCCAAGTTGTATCCCTCCCAACTTCTTGTGCATCCCCAGGCCCCTCGCAGGTGGGGTGGGGTGAGAGGCAGAAAAGGCCTTGACACTGTGTAAGCACTGCTAAACAGTAATTAAAACATCCTTGCATTAGGTTTTCAGCACAAATCTATCATGCAGCCCAAGCAAGCTAACAAAACAAGTATTGCACATGGAGCCTTAAATGCTAAACCCCACAGTTCACAACAAAAAAAGACACCACAAGATCCAAATAGCTCTGAGGCTTACATAGCAGACACCGAACTATGCTTCAGCCATCACAAGATTTTCTAGTCTCTGTCATCATAACATGATAAGCAACACAAACACACAGCTAGGTACTCTAACGGTAGGATACCTTAAAAACTTAGCTCTCTCAGCAGAATGACACCTTACTAGTGAAATATAAATAACACTTTAAAGTCCCATATTGAAATACCCATTTTATCTCCCTAGCAGCAATGCATGTATGTTTGGCCTGTTTCCTTTTAAGCATTACTATAATCACCTGGAGCAAAAATGGGAAAACAGTTATACAACTATTATTTTTTAAAAATTTAAAACCACTTAGAAATAAATACAACCATCATCTAATAGGTTTTAGATACTTTCAGAAAAGCAAAGAACCATGTCCCTGTGGAGGACCTTTTATCACTGTGAATTGGGGCTTCTCTGATCCCCCCTGACTTTTAAAGGTCCAGAGGAGGATATTAATCTCTCATTTTGAGACAGGGTAGGAAGCAAGAAGTATGCTAGGGGAGAAAAAGTGCTAGTGTTTGGTGGGTGTATAGTATTTTACTGTTCTTAGTGTTTGTCATAATTCATCTATGAATATGACTAATGAGCTCTGTTTCAAGTGCTTTAGCACTGTTCTACAGATCCTGAAGTACCTGTACAGACTTAGCTCTACCAGTGTAGCAGGTCAGGATTGACAGGCAATGTTTGTACTTGCCCGGATTGTTTGACTTGATGCAGGAATTTTGAAGGAAGGACAGTGAATTTGGGGCTGTCTTGCTTCTGATTTGTACCTTAATCTCTCATGTCTGTGTTGTGATGAGGGGAAGCTAATCAACCACCAGATGTCTGGGTATTCACTCTTGTGTGTACAGCAGATGTAATTTCTGGAAAGAGAGCAGCCTTACCTAAAACTTCACTGTAGTATTGATCCCAGCTTCCCCAGATAATGTAATGAAATATGAAATCCTGCACAGCGTAGCTGAGGATGTTTTTTAGTCTTTCCCAGAAGGTCATCCTATCTGTCAGGCTGGTTAAGGTGGTTGGTACATAGGAAGGAGGTGCTGGGAGTGTTCCACAGAGCCGCTCCACTGTGTTGCCCATGGAGAACCGGAAGGTATACACGAAGGGGATACCCAGCTTCTCAGCAACCAGCTCCCCACTGGGTGATAGTGGGTCTGCCAAAAGGACATCGAAGGCAGATGCCCTCAGTCTTTCCATCAGGGCCTCATTCTTCACAACTCCATCACAAATTATTTTGGTTATGTTCTTCATCTGGTATATCTTTTGAGCTATCTTGTAAGCACCTTCCCAGACAGGTAGCTCTCTCTCCTCATAAAAAAAAAAATATAAAATTTCATCCATTAAGTCAGTCATCTCCTTCTTGGTGATCGGCACCTCAATCACCTCAAACTGGAAGGGTGAGGGCTGTGTGGGATTGAGGATGAGGAAGCACGAAGGCAGCAGCACGGTCACCTCGTGGCCCCGGACCACAAGCTCCTGTAGTATGTGCTCCATGTTTAGCCAGTGGCTGTTGTCAGCCGGCCAGACCAACACCTTCCCCCCGGAGCCCCAGCCCAACAGGGCCAGCAGCCACAGCGCTGCCACCTCCTTCCCTGCCATAGCCGGCCCTGTGTGGCAATGTCCCACGGCCTTCCTTCAGCGGAAACAGAGAGGCTCCTGAAATGGGCTGAGCATGCGTGACACTTCCTCGATCCCGAGGGCAGGGAGCGAAACGTAGGCGGTGTGAAATCGTGTGCTGCGTGATAGCATGTGTAGTATCATGTTTTCCTCGGGGACAAAAGTGACTGGCACCAGCTGGCACCCTCTGGTGGTAAACAGTTTGCTGAAACTGGAAGATGCGTTTCCTCTGGAGCAGCAGGGAGAGCCGCAGGGAGAGCCACCAGCCCTGGGAGGCTCAGTCCAGCAAGGATTGTATCCTGTTGGTAATCCCATCCCCCCTGCCTGCCTAACTACAGTCTCTGTGTTACTTGTTTGGTGGGAGAGGTGGATTTTTATTCTTCTGGCTCTCTGGAAAACAGCTAGGTAGTCAGCAAAGATGTTCACTGACTCTGTGGGCACCCTTTTACTTTTATAGAGCCACTGAGCATCCCTTCAGAAAACAAAGTGATGATCCGGGGCTGCAGCCAAAGAGTTGCATCTCGAAGTGAATGAAACTACACAGCAAATTACTCCAGTATCAGAGTTAAGACTGTACTCATGTGAACTTGCCTCTACCAGAGCATACACTGTGGGAGACCAGGAGGGGATAGTGCAGGCTTCCTGCCTGCCACTAAGTGCCAATTATGCACTATAAGTTGAACCAGAAAATCCGTTAAACAGTTTTATTTATATGGTCCCTCCTGATGTGCAAATAAGAAATACTGTAAGTTCTCATTTCTATGCTAGAAATCATTATTACAGGGTTTCTGCCCAGTGCTGTTACACAATAGTTTCCTAATGTTGTTGTCCAAGGCTTTTGGTGATGGTTTCCACGCTGCCTAGAGCATTCTTTCTGGGACAAAAATTCAGGTGATGGAAACAGCTGGACTGTGAGAAGATACCAAGCTGAGATACCTCATCTACTGTACATATGTCACCAGCTCGGTGTACTTGTAGAGTCTTGCAGCATGCAGGTATTTGCAGGCAATTGATTCCTGAGAGATTTGCAAAAGGTCTTTTTGAAGAGCTCAATGTGAGAGTAGTAGAAATGACATGTGATTAATAATAAACATATTTTTCAGCATAATCACTCAAAAGAATCACAGAGTCAGAAGAAAAGCCTGCAGAGAAGGATTTGTTGTTTTCACTGTTTGCTTGTGGGTGGGAAGGTATGTTCTAAATAAAACTTGTTTTGTGCAGAGATAATAGGTTTTCTATGCCCAGTGACATAAGTGAAGTCTCTATTATAAAGCCACAGTGTACTTAAGTATTGCTACTGAGGGTGGCAAGGCTGGCTTGTAATTCACCATCTCTCCCCTCCTTGTTATGGTCCTCTGGATGAGGGAAATATCTCTGTTCTTGGCTGCTTTCTGTGCCAGCAGTCACCCTTGCTGAGTGCCCTGTATGGTGTGGAAGTTGTATCAAACTCCACACTAAAATTAATTATGACAAAAGTCAAATCCATCATTTGGGATGACCCTGATCATGTCTCAGTGCAATGGCATAGAAGAACAGCACCCTGACTGATGGTGGCTCATGTCTTCTTTAGGGACATAATGACAAACCTCTTGCTGACCTCTCCCTTGACTTTGCGACCCTCGTGGGTTCCTAGCTCTGCAGGTGATAAGGATGGACTCTGTGTAACAAGAAGTGACATATTAGAAGACTTACCTAAGACCTTGCTGTAATACATATCCCAGTGTCCCCAGTAGCTGTTGAAAACGTAGTCTTGCACGTAGTAAGACATAAAGTTTTTTACTCTCTCCCCAAAGGACATGCGGTCAGTGAGCTCAGACAGGGCTGCAGGCGTGTAGGATGGTGGGGTTGGGATCTTGCCACAGTGCCTTTCCAGGCCGAAGGCTGGGGAGAAACGTAGCGAGTAGACAAAGGGAATGCCCAGCTTGAGAGCCACGAGTTCCCCGCAGGGAGTCACCGGATCTGACAGTAGCAGGTCAAAGCCAGACCCCTGCAGACGAGCCAGCAGCTCTTGGTTGGTCAGCACTGCGTCACACATGATCTTGTTCATCTCCTGCCAGTCTACAGACAGTCTTCCCAGCTCCTTGTAAAACTGCCAGAAGGTCAAGATGGTTGGCCTGTGGTTGACCCATAGATCCACTATTCCATTAATCAGGGTCTCAGGGAAATCTTTATTGTAGGGCACGTTATAGGTCTCAAACTTCTTCATGGCATTAGGCTTGGGTTCAATGAAGAGGGTAGCGTTGGATGTCAGGATGGTAAAGCTGTGCCCACGGCGAATGAGCTCCTGTATAATTACATTCATGTTCAGCCAGTGGCTGCCTTCTGTTGGCCAAACCAGTATCTTCCCACAGAAGACAGGCCCTAGAAGAGCAACCTGAAAAAGGAGCAGCTGGAGGTAATTCCCTGAGCCTGTTGTCCTCATGGTCATGGCAGGGTCAAGATAGTCTGGGAATTTTCACTCCCAGGTCAGAGTGCTGCACCTTAGTGTTGTGTTTGATGGCTCTTTACTAACACTCTTAGCAGAAGCAAGAGTTTGCTGTTGCACAGGTAGTCCCTTAAAAACCCATGTTTGGTCTGAGCTCTGGAAAGAAGAAAAAAAGTTTGGTGAGTCACTTTTTCCCCTTCCTGCCTTCTACCTTGCTGCTGTCTCCCTGAGAGAGCTCCTTTCCCTTGCTAGGAGGATGACAGAAATCCTCACTGCTGTCAAAGGAGCCAGTCCCCTGTGACTAAAACAATCCCTTGCATTTTTTCCATGAACTAGTGATGCCAGAAGCAGGCCAAGGAATGAGAGGCCATAGGCTGGCTTGGAAGTAGCATCTTTTTTCACAGTGAGATGCTAAAAGTGCTGGTATTTTCTGTGCTGAGAGAAGTCAAGTCCCTCATTTGGTTGATGATAATGCCAATAATAACATGCAATTTGTTCTCATAGGTGACCAGCAGCTTGCAACTGCTCCCAGACAACTTTTAACACAGGGAGTCCATTGCTACTGCCTGTGGCACATCACCACCAACCTGGTCGTGTTGTGGGCTCAGTTTGGGTGTCTAAACATGGACCTGGGCCTCTTCTGGGCCCTAAAGGTGCTAAAGAGCAAAACCTATATCTTCTGGGACGGCTTTCACTTGGAAAGTTGTCCCTGGAATATAAACACCATGCCTGGACACCTGGAGCCAAAATGACAACTAAAACCCATGCATATAATGACAAACTTGATTCAACACATTTTGGGGAACAAACGCCATGCAGCAAAAAACTCTTACCTAGCAGAGTCTTCCAAGGTACATAATCGTGCTCTGAGTTGCAAGGTGCAATCTGCTGCACCAGTTTGCTGCTTTTCCTTGCTGCTCTGCTCCTCTGTGCCTGGCAACAGGGTTGGTTATCAGGCAGAAGGAGCTTAAGTAAGTTACCCTCTGAACTGGACTTTTCAAAAGGAGGAAGTAATAAAATACAGGATGGTGGCAACAAGGCATGTATTCTGTGTTTATTCACTCCTTTGTTAGGCTCTGGGAATTTAATAGTTGAGATGGTCTTTCCCTTGCCAGGATATATTATAATGTTACTACAGACCTAGGTTCTCAGGAGGACTTTGCATCCTAGAGATAAGAAATATGGTGTCTGACTGCTAAAAAAACTTTTTTTACTCCGTTTAGGGTCCCAACTAGCAAAACAACATTATTTGTTAAGTAGTAGATTTGTTTATAAACTGTCAACAGGATCGAAGAGTGAATCTTGTGGTTTGTTTGCAGAGGTTTTCAAAAGTTGTTGCTGTCTATGTGAGCTTCCAAAAGTTGGTATGTTACCTGTGTTGGCTCTGTGGCCCTTGATTCTGGAGATCTAGACAAGGGATTAATAACCTGGAAATATAGGAATCTAAAGGTGCATCTCAATGATTTTTAAGTATTGTCCATAATATCCAACAGGGCTTTTTCTAAACCCTCAGAATCCAGGACTATTATGCCAGGCCGTGTTGATGTGGGATAGAGCAGATCATAGAATCATAGAATATCCTGAGTTGGAATGGACCCAGGACCACTGAAGTCCAACTACTGGCCCTGCACAGGACAGCCCCAAGGATCACCCCATGTGCCTGAGAGCATTGTCCAAATGCTTCTGGAACTCTGTCAGGCTTGGTGCTGTGACCACTTCCCTGGATAAAAACTTAGATGGGAATTTGATTTTTGTTTCCAAGCCCTTAGTATCGAATTTCTCCATAGCAAATGAGACCTACTGCTAGGGGAACCAAAGAGTTAAATTTGTCTTGTTTCTATGGCCAGCTCTAAAGATGATACTCAGATTACTCAGATCAGAGAAGACAAGCATTTTGAGAGGATTAAATGACAAAATCCAGCAAATGAGAGAGAAGTGGGGCAGAACAAAGTTGATGGTGTTAAGTGCCTGTATTTCACACATCTAACGTTACTAATAGAAGTGCTGCCAACAGTGATGCAACCTCCAGACTTGTTAAAAAACAACAGGGTTCCCAAGGCTAAGGCCCTCATGCAAAAGTTAGGCAATGCAAACTAATGTTTTCCACACGTGGGTCTCTTCACCGTTTTGCTGGCTGGCTGGGGGTTGTGCTGTGCGTGGAATTTTGATTTCTAGAAAACCTTGACACCAGCCAGCACCTCAAAAACTCGGGGCCAGGGTGGAAAAGGGAAGCTTTTATCCTGAAGAGCACCAAATGACTCTGTGTTTTCCTTTTCACTTAATGCACTGAAGCAGCTTCTGGTCTGAAAGCAGACTTCAAAGTCTTGGCTATCTTTTTTTTTTTTGGGGGGGGGGGAGGGGGTTGGGAAGGGGAAGGGAGGTTACTATATTGGGAAAATTTCAAAGTTGGCTCATCCCTGAGTACACAAAGAAGTGACAGGATTGAGCAATTCTACAAAGTCACATGTGCCTGTACTCAGTAAAAGGTTTGTAATCCCCAAGGGTACAGGGAAGCTCCAGAAAAAGTTAGTGAGATGAAATATCCTCACGATGGCCATCTTTCTTGAATAAATTGTATCTTTATACTTCTGCACTGTTACTGCAGGATGAAAACACCAGGGGCTAGGTTTATAGCGTTGCACTTGGATTTTTTGGTTCAGTTTAAGATTTTATAAACTCTCTTCACTGCCGCTGAAATGCTGCAGGGGCATGTAAACAACAGACACCAGGGTGTCTGGCACTAGAGCCATTTCCACTCTGCAAAGCCAAAACAATAAAGAAATTAGAGAAGGTTCAGGCCAAGCTTGGTGTCCCTGCTAGGAATCTGCACTGTTGGTGGAGAATAGGTGCTGCACCCTGTCCTTTTCACTTTTACAGCTTATGACTTTTTCTGGTTTTAAAAATGTAAGAACCAGACATGGCTAAGGGGAGAAGGGTTTTTACCTCAGTATTTAATAAGGATTCTTATGGTGCACTACTTCTCCAATGTGGAACGTGCTGAAATGCACACACACAATAGATCGTGTATACCATTTTATAGACCTTGTAAAAGAGCATTTCTAACAAAGATTTCTCAGTGAGAGGTTTAAATGAATAGCATGATATTCCCCCATTTTGAGGAATTCCTTCCTGGATGGGCTTAATTTTAGTTTATAGGGTGTGTTTTAGAAAGGACCTTGGTTTCTCAGGATAGTGTAGAGCTTCCAGCCTCCAACTGCAAGGCCTCTAGGATGTTTAGTTTCCTTGCTTAATAGAATACTAGGATGATGCTAAATTATCAGACTTAAGGAATTACATGTATGTGTGCTAAGAACACTGAGAATACATAAAAGCTGTATAAAATATGTATAAAACGTATATAAAAGAAAAGGAAAAAAATCATCATGGCATCACAGTGAGGAGCAGCAGCAGACTTGGCCAAGCTCCCTGCAGATGTGGCACACTCCTGTCTTGCTAGCATCTCTCCAGCCTCCCAGGGGAAGCTGCGTGCTATGGTGTTGGGCAAATCTGCAAATCCCAAGGGTATAGACATGATGGGACTAATAAATTGGCTCACCAGCCCAGAAAGGAGGAGTTGCTCTCTCCATTTCACCTTTTCATGCATGTTTGCTGTTCATGCTCCCAAGGCAAGCCTTTCCCCGTGACTTTCCCAGTCAGCCTGCCAATGATTTCTATTAGTGAGAGAGTTTGCTGCTGGGGCAGGAAGTAGATGGGCAAAGACCTGGCAGGCTACCATGGCCAGGGCAGCCTGG